>JAQFVV010006231.1:1270035-1506977 GCA_028023455.1 Epiperipatus broadwayi
CAGGGGTGCCCAACCCATAGCTCGTGAGTCACATGTGGCTCACACAACCATTTAATGTGGCTCGCATTGCACTCTTCAAATTGATAAAATATTTTATATATCTTGACGCCACATGCACACACTAAAAAATAAACATTTTTACAATACAAATGATAATGGGAATGAAACAAATCAGATGATTCATAACAGTGTCCAATGAAAGAAGTGTATTTGAAATACACGAATTTCATTGGTTTCATTTTCCATTCTCGAATTGTGCAGTCAACACGCTACTTTACAGCGCTATCGTCAATTGTTTGCTATAGTTTGCATGAAACACAAGAGACACGACAGTGAACACAGAACAAATTTCGAAGTTGTTAGCGAAGTAAGTATTTCGTGTCTCACACTGGCATAAAAAATAGTCGCTTCTTCTAAATTTTGTAATTCTATCTTTTTTAGCTCCATAATCATGTCAATATATGAGCCGGAAAAAAAGAAAAAAACGTACCTACAATTACATTTTCAATGACGAGTGGGAAGAGAAATATTTTTTCATAAACTTTAAGAATAAATGTATTTGTTTAATATGCGGATCAATGGTTTATGTTGGGAAAAAAAGCAATGTTGAACGACATTTTAAAACTCTTCATAATAAATATGATACTGATTATCCTTCAGACAGCAATCTAAGAAAATGTAAAGTGAAAGAACTGAAAAACACATTAGTTGCCCAACAATCAATGTTTACCAAGTCTGCAAATAAAACGAAGGTTGCAACAGTAGCATCATTTAAGATTGCACATATACTTGCAATTCATAAAAAGCCCTTTGATGATGGCAACATAATAAAAGAAGCAATGCTTGCTGCATCGGAGATTTTATTTCAAGAAGCCAAAAATAAAAATGAAATTTTGTCAGCTTTTCAGGACATCCAATTATCCAGAAATTCTATCACTCGTAGAGTAGAAGCTATGTCTCAAAATGTCAAAGAACAAGTAAAAACTGATTTACAAAAATGTGTTTTCTTAAGTTTACAATGCGATGAATCAACAGATATCTGCAATGTAGCTCAAGTAAATATTTTTATAAGGATGGTCTTTGATAATTGCTCAGTGAAAGAAGATCTATTATCAGTTTTGCCATTAAAAGGTAATACATGCGGAGTGGACATATATCAAGTTACAAAAAATCATTTAACTGAAATTAAATTTCCACTTCAAAAACTTGTGTCCATAACAACAGACGGAGCACCTGCCATGATTGGTTCTGGTGTTGGTTTCATCACATTTTGTAAGAATGATGCTGAATTTCCAAACTTTTTTACTTACCATTACATCATACATCAACAGGCATTATGTACAAAAGTTTTACGTTATGAACATACAATGAAAATTGTTTTGAAAATTGTAAATTACATTTGTGCCAGACCACTTCAGAGTAGATTGTTCAAAATACTGACTGATGAACTTGATGCTGAGTATGGAACTTTGTTGTTACACTCGGAAGTTAGATGGCTTAGTAAGGGAAAAGTTCTACAACACTTTTTAGATCTTCTTCCGGAAATAAAACAGTTTTTAGAATTCAGAAACGAAACTTATGAAGAACTTGATAATCATAGCTGGTTATCTGATTTAGCATTTCTTACAGACATAACAACAAAAGGGAACAAATTGAATCTTGAACTTCAGGGTAAAGAAAAAACTATTATTGAATTAATTGGAAGTATCAACGCTTTTAAATCAAAACTAAATTTGTGGATATCCCAAATAGAGGAATGTAACTTTTGCCACTTTACAAATTTGGAAAATTACATAAAGAAATATAAGGACATTGACACAATGAGATATTCAGAAAATCTCGTCGAGCTTAAAAATAATTTCGAAATTAGATTTTCTGATTTTCATAAAATTCAGCCCATTGCTTCATTCATTTCAAATCCATTTGTTGATACTAATATTTCTGAAATGTCGCAACAAATTGCAAACATGTTAAATAAAAATTCTACTGATCTGGAAATGGAAATAATCGATTTTCAATCTGATTTACAATTAAAAACAAGAATATTACAAACAGACTTTTGGGTACTTGTAGGTGAGAAAAAATATCCACTTTTAAAAGAAACTTTTCAAAGGCTAAACTCCTGCTTTGGATCAACTTACCTTTGTGAAAGTGGTTTCTCAACAATGAATTTGTTAAAATCAAAGTTCCGCTCCAGGATAACAAATGAACATCTGAATGACTGCATGAATTTAGCCATAACATCATATATACCAGAATACAATAAACTCGCAGGTGATATGCAGTGTCAGGTTTCACATTAAATAAAATAATTAAAATATACTTATGTATGTTACCACATTTTTAATAAATAAATATAAATAAAATGTATTTACATTTTTTTTCTTTTTAGCATATTACACCAGTTTTTTTTTTTTTAATTTGTGAATTATGTTTATAAATGTAATATGAAAAATGCAATATATAATTGTGGCTCCCCAAATTTTTTTAAATTCTCAACTGGCTCCCGTCAAGTTAAAGGTTGGGCATCACTGACCTAAAGTATATTGGTATTGTATTCTTGAAATCAACTTTCTGGTAAACCCAATAATTTAATTGTTTCAAATCTATTTTTAATTAAATGTAGATTTGCAGAATTTATATTTCAAATTATCTTTTCTATTTTAATTTTTACTTTAATTAGAAAATCCATTACCATTTTGTTAATGGATTTTCTTTTGTTTGAATGCTATGGAATGTTAATGGGGTTTATTGTGAAAGCAAATCTCCAGAATAAAATACTTAATAAAATATCATATTAAAAATTTATATATTGATTTTTATAACAGTTTCCATCTGTAATTATATATATGTATTTGCAAATATATATATTGTAACGATATGCACCCTCTCAACAAGATAAGTTAAGGCAGTCGCATCTCACTATAGTCAGATTTAAGGTCTTCATATAGGATGCCACAAATGATGTGATTTAATTTTGATATAAAACTATATTTGTTCCTAATAAATAATGTGTTATTAATAAAAGTTATTATATCTAAAGCACATCAAATCAATTTTCACCTTAATTAACTTAACAATTTACTCTCTTCAGGGGTTCCTATCAATATTTTAAAGTAATATTAACAACGAATCTCACTAACGCTTTAAATTAAATAAAACAAAATTGAAGACTTCATTTAATTTATTCTAAAAAACATAATTATTTATTTAACAATTAAATAATTTAAATTTTACAATATATAAAAAAATATTTATATATCTATTTCTCCTTATATTAAAAATGTAAATATTCTCTTTACTTACGGTAGATATATTTTCTAAACCTATAACACTATGTGATTTTACAATGTATATAAAATATAAGTATTCAAATATTTTGACATTTATATTAACACTATTTTACAATAATTAGCTAATACAAATAATAATCCAATCATTTGTATATAATACCTTCATTCGTTAAAATGATTGTCAGTAAGTTATATTTATTAATATAAAAATATATACTTTACAACAATGTTAATCATTTATTCATTTATCATACATTACTGTTATTAGACTATTTCGTTTACTATAAACAATGTAGTGTCATGTCATTAAAAATAATATGTGGATTTAAAAATAATTTAATCTCTTACCTTAAGTTCACATTATCCCTTTCCCATATTAACATTTCTTAACTGATATTTAAATCTTTATTAATCATAAATAAAAACAAAAATATTCTAAATTATTAATTCTCTCTTATTATTCATATTTTTAATAAAATGAATACGATGATAAAGAAAATGAAATTAACTTTTCTCAATTATAATTTTCAAAAATCTTAAATGGTATTTATAAAAGTTAATGTTCCTCACGAATGAAAATCCTTCGAAGACGCAGTTTTTTTATTCCTTCATTATTAAACATCAAAGATAATAATATTAGGATATCCTAAGTTGACATCTAGTTTCCTCTTTATATTTATCTTCTTAATACACCATTCCTTTATTAACAATCATAACTCTATCTTGAAGATCTAATCTTTTTATAATTTTAAGGCATTCGTAATTCCATTTTGAAGATCTAATTTCTTTATAATTTTAAGGCATTCAGAAAACGATGTTATTCACACATATATATTTCATTAGGCAAGTGCATTTTCTCTATCCCGTGATAAATTTGTGTTCTACCCGCTTTGCATTTTCTTTATAATGTAAAGTACACTAAATTTGAATGAAGTTTTTATAAACATGTTCTTTTTTAAAACGCCATTCATATTTTAAAACATGCAATTCAAATAGTTTTTATAGAACACAAAAATATATTTAGATTACTTTCTTTGAACAAATATTAGAAATTTCTTCTAATGAGTATTAAATTGTTCAAAATATAAACTTCAACTTACACTGTTCTTTGAAATCAAATATAGTAGAAGTTTTTATGAGGATATAGCTGACAAAAATAGAATCCTTAGTCTTTTTACAAAAAAAAAAGAATTATTATATAATATCTTGCTCCATCAGCTTTCTGAAGCATACACATTCTACATTGTTGCAATAACAATTAGATATTAAAACACTAAGTTAATTTTCATTTTCTTTAATTCGATAAACTGTGAACCCAGAGGTCATTTATCACCTTGTCAACAGTCTTTTGTCAACAACGTCTTTTGAAATAGTAACTTAACAAGTTATATATATATTTTCATAAGTATAATAATAATGCAAATATAACATACACATATTGATTACATGTATGTATGAGTATGTATATACTCCTACAATATATATATAGGCCCCTCTAATATTTATAATAAAACATTTTAATAGAAAATTTATACTTTAATAATTTATTTACTGGCCTAAAATTTAAATGTAGATTAAATGGCAGATGGAAAATTTTGTAAACATCGTAACATGCGTGGATCAGATTTGATTCTTGTCTAGTAAATTAGAAAGACGTGAAGCATGGATATGGCTTACAGATCCATCTGCTTCAGCATTTGGAGTAGAAAAATTCAGAAACATATTTTTTTTAATTTTTTTTAAAATAGCAATGATTAAACTTATTAAAACAAAACAATTTACTAAATGATAATATGATAAATTCCAGAAATTTTTAAATAATAAAAATATAAATAGTTAATGTTTATTAAAGTTAGTTGTAAATAAGAGAGAAAAGTATAAAGAAAAAATAAAATAAATATTTTTTATCTTCAGTAATTTTATTTATCAATTAGTTTTTAATTTTTAATAAATAATAAGAGAGTTAAATAATTAAAATTATAATTAATTTGTATCAGTTTTTAAAAGAAAAGAATAAAAAATTTGGTTCAAAATTATTGTTAAAGATTGCATTTTTTATTAATTAATGTTGATATTTTTTTCTCTTTATCTCTCTAAAAAAATAAATATAATAAAGGAGCATATTTTTAGTAATTAAGAAAAAATAATTACAATGAAATTTTTCAATGATTAAAGCATGATCATAAGTTTTTAATTAATTCAAAACATTTAACATTCTTGTAAAAGCAGAACCAATTGGTCATGGTTTAATGTTGTCATATCTGAAATGATATGTAATTGAATGGATAAAGTATTTTTACAAAAATAAGATATTGGGTAGGTTAAAGTAGACTGTAAATAAAATAGAAATTTTTAATTTTATCACTATACCAACAAGGCATTAATGCTGTATTTTAATCACTATACCAACTAGACATTACTGCTGTAAGACTTTACTCATTATTTAGAACTAGCAATTTTAAATATCTTTGTTTTAAATATATTTGCATATAATTTTATACTGAAATGTTTTTGATATTAGATATTAATGAAAAAATTATATTAATTATATTGCTCACAAATTCATTAAAAATTGAGTATTTAACAAGTTTGCATAATATAAATTTGAGTTCAATATTTGTTAGCAAATATGGAGTTGTGAATTTTGTTTTCACAGTGATCATTGTCTAGATTGACTTCCTATATAAAAATTTAGGTTGAAGGTGATAAGGGAATACAAATCATGAAACAAAATTGTTGTAAGTTGTTTAAAGATACAGAGATTTGAAAAATTCTACTGCAAATATAAATACTTAATATTCATGCACTAAAAATATAAAATATATTTGTATATGAAAGTAAAAACTTCAGTATTAATAAGAAAAAAATACCTAATATTATTTGTCATGAATTTGATTTTTCTGAAATTAATCAAGCATGAATATTGAAGACATATATTGATATTGTATTGCATCAACATATATGGATTTCAGTTTTACTGGTATAGCATTATATTTTATGCTTGTAGATTTTATTTACTAAATGTTTGATATGAAGAGGGTTAAAATTATTATGTAAAACATGCTCCTATAAAGTTATATGATACTAATGTTTATTCAATATAAATATTTATAACGATACACAAATATATGCTTTAAATAAGTATTCTTAATTTTAAACCCTAAATATTAATATATAAAAATTAATAGGACCACAGTCATTATTTAAACATTTACTAAAATTAATTAAGATGTAATTTAAAATAAATAAATAAATTCACTCTCTACATTTATTCATAAATTTATATGATACTGATTTTTTTATTCCTAACTGTAAAGTTAATTATCAATCTGCAAACTAAAATCTCAGTAGAATTTCTAATAAGTATAAATGTGAAATTGATTATAATTTAATTGGACTATGTCAGATGAATAAGAGTTATTAAAATATATAATTAGTATATTGTAATTTTAGTATTAAAATTTTAAAACATCAAATTGTATCAAACAAATAATTCTAGGTCATAAAAATTAAAAGAAGCTTAATAAGGAAATTTAATGCTGAAAATTTTCCAGCTGAACAAATACACTTTTTATCTTGAAACATTCTTTCAGTCAAACGTTTAAAGAGGAAGTATTAATAAATAATCAATGAAATTTTCTTTTTATATTTATTTCTTGTTGATTTAAAATTCTAAATCACAACTTTTTAAATTATCCAGCTAAACCTAAATTTGGAAACAATTCCATTTTTGTAAAACTTTTTTTTATATATTTAACATTTTATTGACTTCAACATAAGACAGCATCAACAATCACGGGAATGTGTTCACTTCAACTCTAACAAACAAACATATAAAGATTAATAATAATAATAACCATAATAATAATAGTAGTAGTAGTAGTAGTGATGATGATGAGTAGCAATAATATGGATGGATGAAGGTTGGAGAGATGAGAAGATTGAAGACTATCCATTAAAGTTTGAGGATGTGTGGAAAATAATGAACCATACCAAATAATTAGTGCTTCTTCAGCATGAAATACATACATTGGAGATCATTTATCTTTTCCACATAAATGTGGCTATGTGTCTCAGTTGTATAAGATAGATTGGATGACTGAAAGATAATTGAAAGTCTGAGTTATCTTCTTTAATTACATCAAGCTTGCATGATCACCATTTATTATGATTGCTCATAACTATTATTAAAACAGGCAATAACTCTCCATACAGTAGTGCCACTCAGAAACTAGTCTGGGGATGTTGGATGAGTAGGCACTAGATAGTGATTTTATGCACAAACCTTCTGGCATCCATTGATTACTCGGGTTTGCACTGAGTGACACTATTGTATGGAAAGTTTTTGCCTGTTTTAATACATCTAGCTTAACTATATATGTAATATATGTATCTAAATATTATTAATGATATTAATAACAATAATAATAATGATAATAAAAATACCACAAAAGCAATTCACATGCTAGGGACACAGATAACCATCTCAAGTGTTCTTATCTTCAGAACCCTCAAAAGACAAACATGACAGAGCAAAATCTTACCTATATATAGTGGTTTAGGTTTCCAATAAGCTGATATTTTTTTGTTTTGTACTGATTTTTTTATTAATTGTTTTTATCAAAAATGGATTTATTTAACAGTTGGTTTAAGAACAACATAGTATCAAAATCTAAGAAAAAGTTCAGCAAATACATACCAAGAACCTTAGCAACAATCCCAGTTCAATGTCTAAATAAAACTGCAAAGATGATAACATTCCAGTTGCTCCAATAAACAGCTTCTCAGGTCAACAGTCAAATATCAAATAAACACATGCAAATGACATTTGTAACAATGTGAATATTTCCAACAACAAACAGAAAATCACTGGAATCCAAATACATGCACAAAGCAGTACATTCCTTGCATATAGTATATGGACAATGCTATGCCTCTTACCATCTTGGAATCAACTACCCATATTGAAGTGCAGTCTCAGTGATTGCATGTTTGCCACAAGCTTGAATTCAATTTCAGTAAAATGCCACATGTTTTTTTATTTACTGAAAAACTATACACTCAAAAGTTTAAACAAAAATCTACTTCATTGCTAGGCTTCCATTCCACAATTGATCTCATAATATGAGATAGGCAACATAAACCAGGCTCCATGATAGTGCACTCAAAATCAATTCACTTTCTAAGGCATAACTCTCCCTCTATTCAAAAATTCATGCATTCAATATTCTTATTATTTCCAAAATTACATACTAATCTCCAATTATCAAATTCACAAAGGCATTTATTTCTACCATCAACTCTATTAATAATAAATTGTTCTGAAACTGTAAGATTGTATCAATCTTTGTCAACAGTTCTACTACAGTCCATACTGCACAGAATCTGGGTGTTTTACATGCAGCAAACCATCAATTTAATAAATGGAATTACCAGAAAACTCCAATCTCTCCAGTGCCTGAAGAAATTGACCCCCACCTATAAACCCCATCTATACCGCAATCTCACAACTCCTATTTACTTAACACTAACATAATTCAACCTGTTCAGCTTCACTTCCAACTACAACTACAACCCACTGCTAATCTATAAATTACTTCATCCACATATCAGCAATGAGCACCCAAATGCTCAATATTAATTACCATAATCTTCTCCACTAGTTTTAAGAAATTATCATTGGAAACAAAGTTTTTTGACTTTCTAGTCTATCACAACTTTTCTGTTTTCACAACATTTGGTTTTCTACCATTAAATTATCAATCAATTCTGTGAACTACGTCATGGATCTGCAGCTAGTAAATCATCTCATCCATGACTGCTAAACACTTAATGCCATATAACAAATCATGTTGAACACAAGATCCCCCACATCTATACCACATACAACTTAGCGCTTCCAAAGATCACATATCACCACAAACATTGCAGTCATTTCTGGTGTACCCATTGCATCTTCATATATGTCAACAATAGCAGGAGACATCCATCAACATTTACCACCAAATTGGAGCAGTTAAAAACAGAAGATTGCAAATAGCATCTGATAAACATTTTCATGGCCATTTTTTAAAACTTATCAATAAACCAGAACAGTCTATATCTGCCCCTCCAATATGAGGATATGCTAAATCTTATCATTAATAATGACACCAAACCACATCCATTATAGTGTCTTTACTATCCTTTCTATCCATGATGAGAACATTTTACCACAGCAACTTCTCTACAAATGTCCAGCACTGAAGAAATCCTCCTAACTACAGCAGAAAACTTCAAGATAAATGAACTTTTATTCCACTTTAATTGTATTGTGATCATATATGTTAACAAAACGTACCAGTCCAATCATTTGTAAACCTATTTGAAATATCCTGTACATTTTCAAATTGATATCACACATTTTGGACCTATCATGCCATTGTAACTCTGAAAAATTTGTGTAAACTATTTATTGTGCAACAAAGTATTTTTAAATACTACTACTACTACTACTACTACTACTACTACTACTACTACTACTACCACTACTACTATTACTACTACCACTACTACTACCACTACTACTACTACCACTACTACTACCACTACCACTACCAACACTACTACCACCACTACTACAGTGTGTATGCACGAGTATGCTGTGATCATCATGAATGTAGGTCTAATTTCTATCATTTATTAATTATATTTTTTACTGGAGTTAAACACTCAAAATTGTGACTTACTTCCACTTAAGACAAAGGCAAATACTTTATATATTCTAACCCAATATTTATTGCCTCTGTTTATTCTGTAATTATTTATTAGTCTTAATTTGCACTTAGACACTAATCATACTCTGAGCTGTATTAGGTTATTTTGTCTGCACTTGTTGACACCAATTTTTCAGGTTGTTGTTAAGGCAACCCAAAATAAATCAACATATCCATTAATTTGCCAATATGATCTAAAATACCTTTCATATAATACAATTGTACATTCAATTCTCTTAAGCCATGCCACGATTGTAATAACAACAATAATTGATCACTTATTAATTTAAAGAATAATTATAATAATATTAATCTCAGGGTTCTTTGTTTCATGTAAGGAAATGCTCGGCGGTATTGTGTTGTCGCATATGACTGGCATTCTGGTCGGCTATAGGAAACATTTATTTTACTTAAATTCAATGTGTCTTCATCTCTCATATCAACTGCTATATTATTTAAAGAGATGATAATTCTATTCAATAATGACGTATAATTTTAAATAACACAGCCTTTTTTTTTTTCAGAATCTCAGTCAGAATAATAAAAAGACAAGGGTGCTTTTTGTGTCCTTCCATCATCCATGACAACACAATAATATAACTAAGATTTATTACTTAGACAATTTAACTAAATGGGAATGGAATAATGTGCAACCAAAGTTAATGGTTTGGGAATAAATTCATTTTTTTTCTTTACACAAAGGTGAATGTTTAGTCTTAAGTTTTCAACTCCATAAATCCATAAATAATTATCATTAAACTAAAATATAATGACATATTCCGATCTGCTCAACTTTATTTATCTGGTATATTAAGTTTTTAAGAATTGGGAATGATTTCGGACTCAAGAAAAGGTTTTGCAAATATTATGCAAACACTTATATTTAGCATATAAAAACAAAAAAATGAATCTACAACAAATTTTAACAAGACTATAATTTATTATTATCACAAAAAAAATATATGAACATTTATTCAATAATCCCATAGTAATACAAAAAATATAAAATATAACTGACATTAATCTATATACTTTTTTGGTTATGGACTAGAGGTTACTACTTCTCCTGTATGCAATCATATGGATTGATTAACTAAAAGTACATTTCATTACCAATACATTGTTTATTAAATTTTTGGTAACCTTGTAGAAGCTTTTATTCAAAATTATTGATTAACTATTTCTGTTTTTTTTTTTTTTTAAATGATTAATCCCATCATATGCAATACGCAAAATATTAAATTTATTTCTAATACATTTACTTTATTTATGGTCTTTAATGGGATAACCTATTCTAATTATAGGCCAGTTATCAGAAGTTACACTTACCATCTTACATTTAACTTAATGCTAACTTAAGTTATGATACAAATTTCATTCATACATATAATTTTAAATATGAGTATTATTTAATCACTAACCAGAATTAAATATTGCATTTGAATATTCCTTCAGTAAATAAGCGTTTTAAATTACGCAATTTTAATTACTTTCTCCATTGATTTACTTGTCAAATACTAGCAATATTTAGCAGCACAATACAGATATTGATCTTAGTTACTAACACACTATTTATACTAAAGTGGATCTTGAGGAACTAACACCTCCAATATAACCTTTATCTTGCCTGAACTTTCAAAATTAAGCACAACAATCAACACCTTCCATGGTGGAGCTATCTTTATTTTCACATGAGGAATATGAAATAACCACGAAGGTCTGTAAAGTAATCTACTATATTAAAATATTTTGGTGGTTTCTTGCCTCTTACTTGGGCATACAACAAACACACACCAAATACAATCCTCTCCTGGGATTTAAACGAATGAAGCATACTAAATGCTAGATAAATTCTTGATCGTCCTATCTATGAGAATCGATCACTTGGGCTATAAACATACCCGAACATTATATTTAAAATCTTCCTCTCATGGAAAACAAAGCTTTTGGGGAGATCATTTTTCATCCCACAAAATAAATACATTATAATTATTACCTATGCGAATATTAAGCATATACCAATGCTATATCTGGGCAAGATAAGTAAATACACTGATTATAATAAACTTATGTTACCGTGTATACTTTGATCAACATCTGAAATCAATGGACATCATAGAATAAAAGTATAATAATTTTAATTTTAATAAAGGAACATTCAAAATAGTTGGTAGCATACTATCTTAAACTAAATAAAGTGGATGTGTTATTTAAGAATAATTAGGAATAAATCCCTCAATTAATACAGTATAAATTCGTTTCAAAACTTTAACAAGAAATATTTTGTTATAGCATTTTTTTTTTTTTAGTTACTTCTGATAATTTTCAATATTTATTTTACCCCTTAAATATCTAAATATTTTTCTTTTACATATCTAACATACAAAAATTTCTACCTACAATTGTATGTAATAATTAAAACATATTTTATAGATTTTTTTTCTTTCGTGTTAAATATCAACTTAACCTATAATAATTATATTAAAACATACCTCTGTCATTACAAGGCTATTAAATGTCACTTGACCATACAGACTTTAACCTATGTGATATAACAAAAAAAAATACATATCATTTATAACTTAGTTTTAAACAATCATTAATTAACAAGTGCATACTCTCTCATTAGAAAATGTTTTTCTGTTGAACAATTGGTCCAGGTGAAGAGCTCTATCCAGTCGTATTTCACGAAGCAAATTTAAAAACAATAAACGCATGTTATTATTTCCTTTAAATAAAAGTTTTCTCTTATTTTGTGCGTTTAATAAATTAGGTAAAGAAAAATATAGCAGAATTGAAGATTAATTCTTACTTGAATTAAATTACTACAATTTTGGGATCCAAGAAAAAAAATAGACTTCTAACATAGACGAATATTTGACTATAGACGATAAACATACACAATATTTTTTTTTTATTGACGATACGTACCATTCATATTAGCTAGCTTACTTATGAATGAAAATGCGCAATTTTTCTGAGATTATTCTGATAATAACTGCAGCTGATTTACATGTATAGGAAGTTTTACTAACTCCAACTGATGTGTAATATAATATATCATTTATTTTTATCATTAAGTCACTAAGATATTTAGTTTTGTTCATACTTTAGGAATTATAAATTTTTTTAACGGTAACTTCTCCGTAAGAATGCCCCTATATAACTTTTCCTATATTTACTCTGAGAAAGTTTATATATTTTTTTCCAAAAAAAAAAATATACATGTGCATAATTTAATCTTATTTATCATTATTATTATTTCCAGACAATTCTTGGTGAATAAAACATATTTTAACGTATGTAACTACATTACTTGTAAAGGCAGACAATATTTAAAAAGAGCGCGAAAATGTTTCTAGTTGATTTTCCTTGGTTTCAAAATATTTCTTTCAATTATTATTATTTATTTTTTTATACCAATAAAATATCAATAAATGACAAAAAGTTAATAAATAATTAATTTTTTCTTGGAAATCGCTTCCTTTCCTTAATTTAGATATAATATAATTTTTCGTGAATCCTTTAGTTACATCTGTCATTTTTGAACTTTAGCGCAAGACGATAAAATTTTAAGTATAAAAGGTTTTTAAATAGGTAGATGGCACAGGAAATCAGGACGTCTTATCAAAAAATTTAGCCACACATTATATTATTAAAATTTTACTTTGATTACATTTATTTCTGCAAAATAAAATGAAAAAAATTGAGTTACCAAATTTCAGCACTGTTCCTTCCTTGAAAACTAAAAGCAGACTATATTTTTCAAAGTCAAAATGATCTTGACTTTAGCGACCTCTTCCAGAAAAATAATCATTTGATTATAACATAAACAAAAGAAAGGAAAAACTTATTACAATCATATAGTTTTCGGTATTATTTACCTGGATTACAAAGTAATTTGACAATATAAAAAAAATAATAATAAATACATTAAATTAACAATCAGTGATGTATAATTCTTTAAACATTTTTTTTTTTTTTTTTTTTTTTTTACAAAAAGAAATTACCAGAAGTTATTGTGCTTTATGATAAGACACTCATCTCTTCTTCCCCTCTACCCATCCAAAATCAACTACTGTTTATGATATTTGTTTTTATACTATATTAATTTGCTTTAATTATTAATATCTTAATTAAATTATTCATGTTCTTTTTAAAAATGATACTGCATTACTAAAGCTATTAGTTATTCACCCAAAACATGCCAAAGTGAGTGAATAGCATACTTTATTAATCAATTATTACTATTGTTATTTTATCTTTAAAGAATAGCATTAATTTCCTGCAGAAATAATGCCAAGTAAACCAAGTGTCAATAACACTAGGTTACAATATATATATATTGTGTGTGTATTGATTAAACATCTGTAAGTAATTCACTTTTGCTTTTGGCAGCAGGCAATCATATTAACTTAGTGGCCACTAGTCCAAAGCCACATGGAGAAATTCCACCCACATATGCCGACATTACTAAATTTCTAGCTAAAGATAAAGCTTCAAATAAAAACACTTTTTTATTAATAAAAACTTGGATTCAAATCCAAGATTTAGGAAAACAACAATAATGGATATAGAAGAACTAGATTTAAAAGCCACTTCAAA
The DNA here is from genome assembly GCA_028023455.1 of Epiperipatus broadwayi. Taxonomy (NCBI): domain Eukaryota; kingdom Metazoa; phylum Onychophora; class Udeonychophora; order Euonychophora; family Peripatidae; genus Epiperipatus; species Epiperipatus broadwayi. The sequence continues at coordinate 1,284,689 of JAQFVV010006231.1, forward strand.
TGAAGAAAACCAAGTAAGCTCCCCAGTTATTAGGATGGGAGATCAACTGCAAAACAACTCAGAGAAATTCAATGAAACTGTGCCAAAAGGTCCATTTGCTTCCTTTAAACATTATTTACAGAACAGTCTGCATTATAGCAATTACTGATCTGAATGGCTCATTATATAAATTCCCTAAGAAATTATTATATGAAGCTCTTAGCTGCAACAACTTATTGGATAGTATTCTGTGAGTAATGGATCATCCCAACTCTCGATACCTCATACTAGAATTCTTTAACACAGAGCAAAGAAATCTTTTTTTAAAAAAATTAAAACCCTCAGCAATTACACACTTATAATTATAATTCAGAATAGAAAGAATGTAATTTTGGGCATCTTGAAAAAATGCTTTTTTAAATTATATTGTCAATGATTTTAAAAGATTAATTGAACCATTTGGAACAGTGATACACTTCCAACCAATTTACCTAAAATATATCCTCATCCCCATATATAGCAATAACTATGAGTACAAAGTGAAATTGCATAATAATGTGGAACCGCTAAACATAGCTATGCAAATCACTGATCATTAAGCAATCCTACTCCTAATTATGCATGGATTAAAACCTCAATTCTTCCAGTGTGGCCAAAAAGGTCATTTGGCAAACATCTGTATTAAATATACAATGCAAACGCTGTAATAAGATAAACACACACTGAGATGCCCTGAGAATAAAATACAAGAAAATGCAAGCTGTGAAACAGATATGTGAAAAACAAATGATTTACTTATTAACTTTGAAAGTAAATTAGAAACAGAAAAACCAACTAAAGTTGATAAGGATAATGAGAAAATCTAATTACACCTGTCATAAGAAATAAAACATCCACCAATATCATAGATGGAATAGTATAAAGTTACATTAAAATAAAAAACCATGTATATCATGGATGAAATAGTGCTAAGCATGTCACAAATAAGTACAAGCAAGACCCTATTAATGAGAAAACCAGATCAGCCTCCATGCAAGAAGCATGTAACAAAAAGGGACTCAATCACCGGATTCCAGTGAAGAAGAAGAAACTATCAACTTACATATACAACATAAAAAAGTAAAAATTGCCAAATTAAACCTTGAAAATGAGATTGCAAATATCTTAGAAATGATCCAATAAATGAAGTCACCAAAATCACACCCTGGTCAGTTTTAAATGAGGGTCTAAATTCAGCTTCCAAAAATGCATCTTGTTCAATATCTTCTGAGATGAAGAGCCAGCATGATTTGTCAGAGTTTGGGTCTTTTGCTAATTACATGGATTATGGTCAAGAGATGGAGGGTGAGTAGTGATCATGACCACTTTGCTTTTGACATAGTATTGTTTTCAATTTCTTATAAATTAATATGAAAGTAAAAATTGGTGCTTTTAATGTAAGGGGTTTAAAATCCATGGCAAAAGTAATGGACCTCTCAAAATGACTTAGTATTACTCAACCATAAATATTTGGTTTGCTTGAAACAAAAATATATGACAGCTCATGTAAAGAACCATCAGACTATTTACATAATCATGGTTTCTCTATTTTCTCCAAAACATCGATTACACCATCAGCAGGCATGGGTGCAATTATCAATAAAACATGCCCATTCAAATCATTTAGAATATGTTACCTGGACTTTCATGTAATGATCATTACATTAAATCATCAAGCCATAGTTCAGGGCCAACAATAGTAAATAGGTTAGTATTGACATTTAACTTCCTCCTTGAATCATCGTCATATCCATGTTTATTATTAGAGGACTTCAACATGTCTTATGGTCAATTTGTTAAGAAATGGCTTCACAGACTCACAATTCCTTTGATGAGTGGAGAAGGATGTCTTCCAAATAATACCATATCCTTTAACAATGGTAGACATTCTTCACTGATTGTCTTGGTCTTCTATTCTCCAATGCTACATTATATGATTAAAATATCTTTCAATAACTTGACACTATCAGACCACCTAGCATTATTTGTCACCATAAACATTGACTTGTTATATAAAACACAATTATCAACTAATAAGACAATCCGAATATTCCTTCCAAGTCACACCACAGAATTTATGTTTTCTGAAATCTACACATCAATCTTCAAAATGATAAAGCTAGACCTAGATCCTCCACAAGCATGGATTGGTTTTGTCAACATTGTCTCTTACACAAATAACCATATTACATGGATTTTGTACCCACCTAGGAAATTGTTACTATTAGCCAATGACCAACACAAGAGAATTATTCACTCTACATCGAAGGCTGATGAATACCCTAGAGTTGCTGCTCTGAAAAAAGCTTATTTTTCCCATGTAAAACACTCACAGAAAATTTGTCTATTAAAAAAAGGAAAATATATCTAAAAAAACCTCATACATGGTCAAGACAATGCATTTGCTAGGCATTGGGTCAACCCTCAAAAATTAAAGTCCCTAGTGCACTTAAAATAATAAATGAGGTGGTATCTGGTAATAACATTATTAACTCATTGTATATACATTGTAAAAATACATTTCAATGTAGGGAAAGATTTCATCCAAAACTACAATATTTTGAAATTCCAGAAGATGACATTTTATTTCTCCCAGAAGAATTCATTAAGAAAATGACAGATATATTTGACTCTTGTCACCCAGGAATACATGGTATACTTAAATTTGTATGTGCTCATCTTGGACACTTTACTGCAAAGTACTTGTCAAGACTGGCAAACTTTTTATCAAAAGAACTATATTTTTTGAAGGCCTAAATCCCATACTACTAGTTCCATTTCACAAAAAATAGAAAAAATCTCAATTGTCAAAAATATACAGCCTATATCTATTAGCCCCCTTGGAATCAAATTCCTTGAATCTGTAATAAAAGACAAAATTGAAACACATATTCTACCAATGATCTCAAGATGGCAGTTGGCAAAAAAAGGATCATCTACCAGACAAGCTGTGATCCTATTCAAAACAAATATTGATGACATTAGAAACAGGAAGAAACATAATCCAATAGTGGTTCAATTAGACATTAAAGCTGCATTTGACACAGTTCCAATTGGAAAACTTATTGATGTATTAATAGATACACCAATTCCCAAATTAATACTATACATCATTACCAACCTATTGATAAATAGAGAAATACGCCTTACAATGAATCGAAAATACTCACCTTCCTTCAACCCTTACTGCTCCATTCTACAAGGATCTCCATTAAGTGCCTTCTTATTCACATATATAAACTTGCTCTTGAACAAAATTGAAAGAAGCATACCTGGCATATACATTTTGAGTATAAATACTAACATACCATGCTTAGCCTTCATGGATGATATCACAATTTTTCAGTCAAATAAAAAATATCTACCAAAGCTGTTGCAAATACTGGAAGAATACTCAAGGGAGTATAGACTTGAATTCAATGCTGATAAATCATGTGCATGAAAGTTTTTAATGGACAGCTTATCCAGCATCCTTTCTTTAAAGGAAAGCCTACCCTTTTGTGGGATTCCCATTCCATCTGAGTAATGCAGCAATGTGGGTAAAAATCCAGAACATGCTCAAAATAAATATTGAAAATAAAACAAGCTTGCTCATGAAAACTTATTTCTCATTTTATGCAAAAGTATCACTATTCAACATTCTAATCACTAAAAAAATTATATACTATACTCCAATAGTTATATATGCAAAAGCTTTTCTCACATATATGTACTCAATGCTCAGAAAACTTTTATGGAGTCAACATACTGTTTCCATCTCAATCAGAAGAATTCAGTGTCAACCAATACATGATGGGATGGGACTTTATTTAGTTAACACATTTAGAATACAGAAAAACACTTAGTCTCAGCTCATCTATTACTAAATTTTTCCCTCAAATTGCTTCTACCTTCAAAATTACACCCACTGATAGACCACCACACACAAAAGGCTATTGGAAAAACCTTATTGCCCATTTGCTATCCATTAATAACCTCCATTTCTACCCTCTCCTAAATAAATATAAATGTGGGGAAGTCCATTCATTCCTCCAACCACATACAATTAATGATGAGAGTAAGTCAAATTTAAGTCTCACTAACCATCAAATAATTAGAATATTTAGGTTTTGAAATTTGGAGCCAAAATTCTTTGATTTTTTAATAAAACTTAATCTGAAATGCCTCCATACTCTCTATTTTTATAAACAAGAAGACAGTCCAAGAGAGTAGATGCTTAGTGAACATTTTGTTGCAGGGATATAGAAACACAAACACATCTATTCTTTGACTGTCAATGCTTGGTCAACATATGGGTAGCAATCCCTAGACTATTCAATAATACTCATGTTAACATGCACTATTTATTTAAAAAATTCAGTAAGGGTATATATGCACAACTTAGGGCAAGCACTTTTGTTTTATATGCACTATGGTGCACTAAATGTAAATTTATGTACAACAATAACCCTAGAAGACACCCAAACACTTTTTCAATCAAATTGGAAAGTATTAGAGAAAGGGACAAAAAATCGCATCAGAAAAAGTCTTTCAAGACACTTGGTCTTTAATGAACAAAAATCTTAGATCCTAGCCTAAAGTAATGACAATTGTCCCATTTTGTCACCCCAGTGAAATGATGAAAGAGAGACTTGAATAAACTTATATAATTTTTGCAGTTTGAGATTTACTCTAATTTAAGATTTAACTGACTGTCTATTTAATTTCTATATATATATATATATTAGTAATTTTTTAATGCTCATTCATATTCTTTGTACATCTCTCATGTACATGCTATTTTACCATTGTTACTATACTAAATGTATCAAATTCCTGTATCTTACTATATGTAATAAGCTATGTAACCTTTGATTGCTTAATAAAGTTCTTTGAAAAGTAGTAGTAGTAGTAGTAGTAGTAGTAGTAGTAATAGTAGTAGTAGTAGTAGTAGTAGTAGTAGTAGTAGTAGTAGTAGTAGTAGTAGTAGTAGTAGTAGTAGTAGTAGTAGTAGTAATAATAATAATAATAATAATAATAATAATAATAATAATAATAATAATAATAATAATAATAATAATAATAATAATAATAATAATAATAATAATAATAATAATAATAATAATAATAATAATAATAATAATAATAATAATAATAATAATAATAATAATAATAATAATAATAATAATAATAATAATAATAATAATAATAATAATAATAATAATAATAATAATAATAGTAACTATTCTATTAATATAGCAAATAATACAGAATAATTACTTGAGTGAAATCAATAATATTCATATATTTTCTTATCAACATAAATAATTTAAAAATTTTCTTCATTAATATAAATATAAATCTTTCTATACTTCAAATTTGATTTTTCCACTATTAGATGTTCAATTCTCAAATTTTATATAATCATTTGCAAAATTTATTTTTGGAAATCATTTTTCCTAAGGCATATAGACACATTCTCTAATAATGTCAATAAATTATTACCAAGACAGGAAATCATCTGTACTTTATTTTCATTCTCAATTTGATTCATTATGATTCCACCTGTATTATTAAGCTCCCAATATATTTATATTCATTAACTGATTCCAATTCTTTAAAATTAATAGCCAAGCAATTAAAAATTACATTTTTAAAATTTCTTCATCTAATTTAACATTTTCTGAAATTCTAAAATATGCAAATGATATCTTCTTCAAAATATCATTAAATAAACCATCTTTTTGTTCTCATTATATCTCCAATTTAATTTTCAAAGAACTAACCATGAAATTTTTGTAAAATGCTTTGTGATGATAAAATTATTAATCACAACCCTTTTTAATATTAGCATATAATTCAATCACTTATATTAATTTTTGATAAATATTCTTTTAAATTTGACCTAAATTAAATCATCTTCATAATCTACTAATATTTTAATACAATTAGAAAATTCTAATTTAAGTTTTTTGGAATGTTCATAAATATTAGCAATATTAAATGTTGATTCTGACATTTCTAATATTGTTAATTTTGCAATAACACGTTACTTCTCATTAAACAATAATAATTTTCAAAGTTAAATCTATTAAGAGTATAAATTTTTTAAAGTAATTATTTTTTCTTAGTCAAAATGTAAAACTCTGACAAGAATAAATTTATAATTTACTTTTTACTTCTTTTTCCACTCAATCGATAATTTTTTATCCTCTTTCATTTCTCTCATCACAATCATATTTATTCAAAACACTTTATTCTTTTAATTGCTTATTAATTCAAGCTTAAAATCTCTCATTATAACTTTAAAATGTTGTTTGATCTGATAAAATTTATTTTGTATATTCACAGAAAAATTGTCTACTGTTTTAGTTCTGAAAACTTGTTGATGCATAAATGTGAATTGGATGCATTTGATATAATTTAATAAATTCTATATGAAAACATGGTATTCCATCTATAATACCATCATCCTCCACAATGTTTTTCTTGCTCATGCTATGTCTAAAGATTTCTTCTTCACTCATGGTTTTAATTTTTGGGTCTTCTTAATAAAGTAAATATTCTCTTTTTAAATTAATTATCTCCCTACAATATCTTCTCACTTCACAAAATACAACAATATTCCATTTAATATATAATTCTTCCATTTTATGCAATCGTTATTCACTTAAAAGTGATCTGGAAGTATGAATATATAAATAAAATATTAACATCAAATGATTGTCTGGATTTATAATCATGAGATGTTTAGCATCGTTTGCCATCGATTGCCAATTGCCACCCTGTCTGATAAGTTTGCAACATTCTGGAATTATGTATACTAATATTATATAACTTTTTTTAAAAAAAATGCTTCTAATAATAATATATAACCTTATGATAATTACATTTATTTTATTAAACTTGGGTGATGTTTTATCATTTTTAATATTAGCTTATTCAAAAAACTATTACAGGGGTAAATATAAAATAAAAAAAAGATTGACAGATAAGCTTTATTGTTTTGAAAACTAATGTAGTTTTTTTTTTTATTAAAAAACATTATAAAGAGATAAAAGTCAATTGTTTATATGCTTTGTTTAAATAAATTTTAAATTAAATTGAATTTTGAAGACATTCAATTCCATTTACTGGAAGCTGAGAATTGAAAAAAAAATATTTTAACTTTATCAACATCCTTTTTTAAAATAACTAATCCAATTATTTTTTTCCCATTGAGAAATACAATACTGTTTATGAGTTTAGTTTTGTTTTTCATTTAACGCCGACTTTATCTTCAAATATAAAAACGTACTAAATTTTAAAATGAAGATTAAAATTTAGTATATTTATCAATATTTAAATGCTTTAAGAATAAAAAAAATAGTTCGTGCTAAGTTGTTGATATCATCATTATGAATATAATAAAAATAACTATGCCAGGAAAATAAGATTCTAGATCAGTTTTTTTTTTTTTTTAAAAAAAAAGTTTATTCTTAAGAAAAGAAATAAATACGTTTTACTCAATTTTATTTAAGTAACAAGCTTTCAATTGTGAACAAATTATTATAAGTCTGGAAAGCGTAAAAAAAAGCTATTTATTTAAACTCCACGATTATGGTTATTATCATTAGTTTAATGAATATTTGTTAATTTCAGTAAAAGGTTTATATTTATGTATATACTCTTATTTGAGTTTGATGGCCAGAGTTATAAATTATTTTTGTTTAAATTTTCTTAAATAGTTTATTACCCTTGGTGCCATATTTAATTTTTAAAAAACTGGCTTGAGGCACAATTTTCACAATAACTTCAATTTTAATAGTGTTAGAACAAAAAGCTTTACTTTGATAGAAACTAGAAACACAAAGAAAAACAATAGTGAGTACCATTAAAAAAATAAGAAAAAAAAATTTCAACATCTGACATAATTATTATTTTATTGTTTGTTCGTAATTTCTAATTTATTATTAACTAAGTTTAAATGACATCTTCACTGATAATTTATTTGTATTCCCCATAAAATTATCTTTCAAACCATATATAACCCATCTAACCTGATATAATCTATAGCTTCAGAATCTCCAAAACAAGTGAAATATGAATTCTTCATTTTTATTTTGTACCCCAAATGTTGCCAAATCTCAAAGGCATCTATAAGAAAAATATTCATCCTAATAACATATAAAAAAAAACAAATCATTTCCAGAAGATGGATATGCATTTGTCATCATAGCAATTGTCTTCTTGTCTATTAAAACTAGAAATTGTAGGCTACAGTCTATAGCACTGATAAAATGAGTTTCACATTTTCATTTTAAATTTTTTGTGTACATCAGTGATGTTTATATTCTTTATACACCCCAGTGATGCTATTTTGTTATATTTATTGTCCCTTAGAGATATAATTTATTTGCATATAGTTCATTTGCTAGATATAGCCTTGAAAATAATGTGATGCAAGATGTGGCAAAACTACTGACACCACATCATGAGTACCAAGGCATAGGCAAGAATCAGAATACAATTCCAAGTGGTATATACATAACTATTGTGGTTATCTCCACACACACCATTTGAAATCTTTCTTTATTGGTTTTAAGTATTTATATTTTCACATGATACTTTAGCCAGTAAATTTTGTGATTGCTTAAAAATATCTGTATATTTGATAATCAGTCCTAAAATTTACATTGTCCTGCTCTATAATACCTTACTTTATATACAGGCATTGCATGTTATATAAACATAGACCTACAATTGCAACACAAAGACAGTAATGCAAATATAGACATAGTAAAATAAATTATTAAACCTTTTGAAAATCATTATATCTATAAAATAAGATTAAAATATATCTTAATAAGGTTATAAGATAACTTAGATCAGAACCCCAAAATTACAACTACTTTTGTTCTATTTGAATATATAATTAAAACAAGTCATAAATTTCACAACTACTTTTGTTCTATTTGAATATATAATTAAAACAAGTCATAAATTTCATGTCTTGCTTTGAAGCTTGCATTTTATGATCACAAGATTGAGCTTACAGTAGCTCTAATCAAGTTTTTATTTTATAAGGGCTGAAAGTGAAAAAATTCAAAATCTCTATTGGGGTCCCTATCTACAGACCAATTGCTTTCTAGCCTTGGCTCACCTCAGTGAAGCACTGGAACTCTAGAAATTAGATCTAGAATACTAAGTCAAAAGTCAGCATTTATAAAACATGTTTCTATCAATTTAAAAGTATGAATTTATCAGATAGGTAAATATCTTCAAATCCACCCTTATAAATCAGATATCTATATAGGTCTGAATTCACCTTAGTATCACCATATAGTAATAGCCTCTGCAATATATAACATTGTTAAACCCTTCAAAGATACACTTATATTAATTAAAGCAAGTCATAAATTTTGTAACTTGCTTTTAAGCTTGCATTTTATGATCACTAGATGGAACTTACCATTAGCTCTAATCAAGCTTTTATTTTATAAGTGCCAAAAGAGAAAAAAATCAAAATATCTATTGGGGTCCCTATCTCCAGACCAATTGCTTTCTAGCTTCTGGCTCACCTCAGTGTAGCGCTGGGACTCTAGAAATTAGATCTAAAATACTAACTCAAAAGTCAGCACTTATAAAACACGTTTCTATTAATTTGAAAGAATGAATTTATCAGACATGTAAATGTATTCAAATCCAGTCATACAAACTTGTTTTAATTATTATAAGTGTACCTTTGAAGGCTTTTGCATTACTATATATTGCAGAGGCTATTATTATATGGTAAAACTGAGATGAATTCAGATCCATATAGCAATCTGGTTTGTAAGGCCGGATTTGAAGACATATATGTGTCTGATAAATTCATATTTTTCAATTGATAGAAACATGTTTTATAAGTGCTGACTTCTGAGTAAGTATTTTAGATCTACTTTGTAGAGTCCCAGCATTTCAATGAGGTGAGCCACAAGCTTGAAAACAATTGGTCTAGAGTTAAGGACCTCAATAGAGATTTTGAATTTTTTCTCATTTGGAACTTATAAAAGAAAAGCTTGATCTATTGGTAAGACCCATCTAGTGATCATAAATTGCAAGCTTAAAAGAAAGTTATGAAATTTATGACTTTTTGTGATTACTATAAGTGTACTTTTGAAGGCTTTTGCAATACTATATATTGCAGAGGCTATTTACTATATGGTAAAACTGAGCTGAATTCAGATCCATATAACTATCTGGTTTGTAAGGCTGGATTTGAAGACATTTACATGTCTGATAAATCCTTACTTTCAAATTGATAGAAACATGTTTTATAAGTTCTGAATTTTGAGTTAGTATTTTAGTTCTAGTTTCTAGAGTCCCAGCACTTCACTGAGGTGACCCCAATATAAATTTTGATTTTTTTCTCTTTTGATACTTATAAAATAAAAGCTTGATTAGAGCCATTGGTAAGCTCCATCTAGTGAATATATATATATATAATAAAGAGCATAAATGATTATATATTATATGTTATTATATAATTTATATACTACACAGACACCAATACAAACAATTGTAAACATACCATTTATCAAATAATTTGCTATTGAAATAAAAAAAAATTAATCCTTATGACCCAATATTCTGATTACGTTTTGAAGACATTGAAATGGGAATTATTGGTGCATTTTTAATCCATTTTAGTAGGCTCTTTGGCCATTTAATAATATTAGTAATAGCATTTTCATCATAACCACTTTTCAACAAATCATTAATAAATAAATGTACATTTTTTTTATTTATCACTAGAATATTTGCACAATTTTTTATTTTGAAATAAGAAGGATTTTAATCCAGACAACTTATGACATATAGGTACATGTGATTCATATGGAATAAAACCTCTAGTTTCAATTGTTTTAATTAACAAAAAATGATTTTGATCCAGACACCTTAAAATCTCTAGTTTCAACTGGTTTAATTAACATAAAATATTCAAAATTGTAATCATTAAATGTAACTTGAATATCCAATAATTTTATGGAATTGTATTTTTCTTGGGTTATAACTGACTTTATATCCTTAAACTGATTTTATTTTTTAAAAAGATTGATTATTAAATCTTGTTTTCCATAAATTAAAACATCATCAACATATCTAAGATATACTTTAGTTTTTTGATATTTCAATTTCTTTACAATTTTACTTTCATAAATTGATATAACAAAATTACAAATTTGAGCAAATGCAGAAAGACCCATTGCCCAACAAAAAAAAAGTATAAAGAACTTGTGAAAATTTTTGCATAACTTAATTGATTTCTACCAGGCATAATAAGCTGTTAATAATTTGCCAATCTCTTCGAAATCATTGTTTTGAGAAAGTATAAGATGAATCATTTGTGTGAATGAAAATGTTCTCAAGGAATATACTCACTGGAGAAAAACTGGATTAGGGTTGTATTTAAAATGGATTTCAGTGATAAACTAAAGGAGGTAATCATGCTGTTGATCCATGAAAATAGGTGGACACAATTAAATGCTAAGCAAGGCCAAATAAAAGAAAAGCAATTTTTTGGGAAATATCTAAGTATACATTTTAAAAATCTGTAGAATTGAATTAGTAATAATTTGGAGTAAAACAAAGTGTAGCATTAAAGTAAAATCTAAAAGCCTGATTAAACAAAGATTGGTTTGAAGAAATAATTAACTCAGAACAGTATTGGTGGGAATATCACTTTCTGTAGAGTTTGGAAAAGAAACTATATTGAATGATGGGTATTTGAAAAAAATGGGAATGTTTTTTTTATAAAAATATTAACCAAATTTTGCATGGGCTCAAGTGAATGCTAAATTATGACTAGTGCAGAGAGCATTTAAAATCCAAATGGATAAGTCAATCCATAGATAAATTGTGGTTACTAAAGAAAAAAGAGAATTAGTATATTGTCAACAAATCTAATGTCTTCTGAATTTTATCCTTATAACAATAGCCTGTGTTACATGGAATGATGAGAATTCCAGAAAAAATTAAAGTTTTTTTAGAGCTTGTACTTTAAAAAGAAGAAAAAAAGAACTTATTCATAATATTTGTATATGTCTTAGTTTATAAGTTGTTATTATAATTGAGAGAATGGATTATATTAATCAATAATTTGAATCATAGGATTTTATATAACAATTACTCTCCCGACCACCATGTTATATCTTCAACACTGGATAAGTCATAAAAATATACTTGCCTCATTCTAAAATAATTTCCAAACAATATTAGTAAAAGACAACAAAGTTCTAAATTAATTTCTAGATGGTTTTAAAGTTTTCAAGCACAAATAATCTTCACTTGCAATATTTATTTTAAAAAACTCATATGATGATAATTATATCAACAGTTAATTCAGTGGTTCATTATTGGCTTGAGTCTTTATAGTGTGTCATCTGCTCACTTCAGCTGATTGGTTGAAATTTTGTTTTCTTTTATAAATTGTGTAAAAAGTATAATCATGACATCAACTGAAATCTGAGTATTCATTGCTGCTTGATTCTATCTTTAAAATGATGCATGACAATTTAAAATTGAAAAAAAAAAATTGAATTTTTTATTTATGTTTGAATTAGTAGTTGCATTTATTTTTTTTATTTTCCTGATCAATTTATTAGTTTCCATGGAACAATAAAGACAGAAAATCTTTATCAGCCTTATAAACTAATATAATGGATTAAAATATTCTGATAATTTGGATATGAAAGCCTTCAAAGCAATATAAATATAATCATTTTAATCACAGAATATTGGTAATAATTTATTAATTTTATTTGCATGAATATTTTGCATTTTTCAAAATCATTTGATAAACAATATAATTTGTCTGCATTTGTATTGGTGCATTTGTAGTCTATAAATTATACAATATGAAATCATTTATGCTCTTTATTATACAGTATATAAATTTGTATTCAATTATAACAAAAATAGTATTTGTACCATGTAATTTGGGTCTCTGATCCAAGTTTGAGGCAACTTTATTTTATAAACACAATTATATTTGAATATGGTTAATAATTTATTAATGTGTTTATATTTGAATTTGTCTTTGCACTTGCATGTGTGTTTGTATAACAAGTAATGTTTTACATATATAGAGCAGTGCAGTGTAAATTTTAAGACTGATTATCAAATGTACATAAAGATTGCAATTGATAAAACAATCACAAAAGTTAATGAGCATAATACCATATTTAAATATAAACACTTGGAATCCAATAAAGAGAGATTTCAAATGATGTAAATAGTCAAAATAAGAGTCAAAGATCCAATTCATAGATCACATGACCGTATCTCTTAAGCTTGTAAGTTATAAACAGTGAGGGTTGCCAATTCCCCTACAAGCTTTATGATAAATGCTTAGCCAGAGCCAGCACTTAAAATATCTCTGTCAGGAACCCCTCCCCAAACCCCTGACCATGGTTTCATGCTTTGGCACTCCTCAGAGAGGTCTCAGGGTAGGTTCAGACACTAGATCTAAAAATACCAACCCAGAGCCAAGCATTTATCTAAAAGTTTTCTATTGAGTGGAAAATCTGAAATTTTCAGACATCTACATGTCTTCAAACCCAGCTATCCAACTCAAATAGTTATATGAGGCTGATATATCTTCAGCCATACCATATATTAGTAGTCATAGCAATATAAAATTGCATAAGACTTTTGGCAGAGACTATAAATAGTCAAAATAAGAGTCAAAGATCCAATTTATAGATCACATGACCCTATCTCTTAAGCTTGTAAGTTATAAACAGTGAGGATTGCCAATTCCTCTACAAGCTTTATGATAAATGCTTAGCCAAAGCCAACACTTAAAATATCTCTGTCAGAAACCCCTCCCCAAACCCCTGACCATGGTTTCATGCTTTGGCACTCCTCAGAGAGGTGTCAAGGTAGGTTCAGACACTAGATCTAAAAATACCAACCCAAAGCCAAACATGGTCAGGGGTTTGGGGAGGGGTTCCTGACAGAGATATTTTAAGTGTTGGCTCTGACTAAGCATTTATCGTAAAGCTTGTAGAGGAATTGGCAATCCTCACTGTTTATAACTTACAAGCTTAAGAGATAGGGTCATGTGATCTATGAATTGGATCTTTGACTCTTATTTTGACTATTTATAGTCTCTGCCAAAAGTCTTATGCAATTTTATATTGCTATGACTACTAATATATGGTATGGCTGAAGATCTATCAGCCCCATATAGCTATTTGAGTTGGATAGCTGGGTTTGAAGACATGTAGATGTCTGAAAATTTCAGATTTTCCACTCAATAGATAACTTTTAGATAAATGCTTGGCTTTGGGTTGGTATTTTTAGATCTAGTGTCTGAACCTACCCTGACACCTCTCTGAGGAGTGCCAAAGCATGAAACCATGGTCAGGGGTTTGGGGAGGGGTTCCTGACAGAGATATTTTAAGTGCTGGCTCTGGCTAAGCATTTATCATAAAGCTTGTAGAGGAATTGGCAATCCTCACTGTTTATAACTTACAAGCTTAAGAGATAGGGTTATGTGATCTATGAATTGGATCTTTGACTCTTATTTTGACTATTTATAGTCTCTGCCAAAAGTCTTATGCAATTTTATATTGCTATGACTACAAATATATGGTATGGCTGAAGATCTATCAGCCCCATATAGCTATTTGAGTTGGATAGCTGGGTTTGAAGACATGTAGATGTCTGAAAATTTCAGATTTTCCACTCAATAGATAACTTTTAGATAAATGCTTGGCTTTGGGTTGGTATTTTTAGATCTAGGGTCTGAACCTACCCTGACACCTCTCTGAGGGGTGCCAAAGCATGAAACCATGGTCAGGGGTTTAGGGAGGGGTTCCTGACAGAGATATTTTAAGTGTTGGCTCTGGCTAAGCATTTATCATAAAGCTTGTAGAGGAATTAGAAATCCTCACTGTTTTCAAATGATGTATTTGTAGTGGAAGCCACAATGATTATGCATATACCACATGGAATTATAGGCATGCAAAGAATCAAATTTTGATTTTTGCCATGTCTTGATATGCCATGGATTCAGTACTTTGGCCATATCTTGAATCACATTATTTTCAAGTCTATAGCTAGCAAATTATCTGCATGCAAATAAATTGTATCTTTGTGGAACAATAAATATAACAAGATAACATCATTGGTGTGAATGAAGAATATAAACATCATTGATGTACACAAAAAATACAAAATCAAGAGATGGAACTCATTTTATCAGTGATACAGACAGTAGCCTGCAATATCTAGTTTTAAGTAGACAGGAAGCTAATTTCTATGATGACAAATGCATATCCATCTTCTGGAAATGATTTGTTTTGTATCTTTTATTAGGATAAATCTTTTTCTTATAGATGTCTTTGTGATTTGTCAACTTTTGGGGTACAAAATAAAAATGAAGATGTCTTATGTGAATACTTTTGGAAATTCTGAAGCTATGGATTATCTGAGGTGAGACATATTATATATGGTTTGAAAAATAATTTTGTGAGGAATATCAAGAAATTATTAATAAAGATGTCATTTAAACATAGTTAATGGTAAATTAGAAATTATGAACAACAATAAAGCAATAATTACATTAGATGTTGAAATTTTTTTTTTCTTATTTGTTAAATGGTTATCACTATTTGTCTTAGACTTATTGTTTTTCTTCATTTATCTAGTTTCTATCAATGTAAATGTTTTTCTTTAACATTATTAAAACTGAAGTTATTATGAAAATTGTGTTTCAGGTCAGTTTCTTGTAAAAATTCAATATGGCACCTGGAGACTATACCAGTTATGTAATTTAAGCAATATGATAAGTATAAGATAAAGTACTTTTAAAATTATAATATTTTAAAAATTATAAAGCAAATGCAATGTAAGTAATATATGAAATTACCAGTGATCTCAACAATTATTGCATTCACATAACAGTGATCTGCTTCTTTGGCTGTATATTTAAACAAATTATTGTTACTAATTACCTGTCAGAAAATTGATTTCTGAAAACCCATATTCGTTTATTTAATGTAATAATAAAAAAAACCTAATCTATTTTAATATTTTTAATACATTATAATATTAGGTTAGTTGTTAATAAAATAATAATATGCTACATACTAATGTTAGACTAAAAAAATAATGAGGAAATTTTAAATGTTACGAAAAGTTTATTTTCCTCCTGTAAATTCAATGCTTGTCAGAAATATTTATGCATTGCCTAATTACTGACAGAAAGTTCTGAACAAAATCATACTCCACCCTCAGTGTAACTTAATGAAATCTATAAATAACAAGATGAAATCCTATAAAATCTTGGAAAAAATACTGAACATCCTGAAAAGATAATTGTTTATTCTAGACTTTTTCCTGAACATCTATTTAGGCATGCAATATCTCTTTAAAACAATAATTCAAAAATCCATTTATGTGAAAATATTTTTATATATGTTTTTTTCTTAATTTCAGATGTTGTATATAACAGATATATCACAGTAAATATATATCACATGTAATATTTATATTTCCATTGGACAAAACATTAGTAAAATGGTATATAATATAAAATTATTCATTTAGTATATTTTGCAGCGGACATGTATTTTATAAACTAAAGGGAAATATCTGTTTCTTTAAAATATTCAAGACTTTATCCTCAAAATGTCTATATTTCAACTAGAGATTTTTTAGGTAAAATGGCAGTTATACCATTCAAGACATTCATTAACTGAAATAATATCAATTTTTTAAACGGACATACTATATTTCATTCATTCTAGATAAAATCACTTCAAAGCATATATTTTATTTATTAATTTTGTCAGTAATAAATTCTTTTAAAAGTATAAAACATTCAAGAGTCAGTTTTTCAATTTTTCTTCCCATGCATCATTGTCAAGTGTAAAAATTCATTTAGATTAAACTCTAAAGATAAATTAAAATTTAAAATGTGTTATTGGCATTCGTATAACAAACAGTTACTCAAGTAAATCATAAAGAAAAAATATTTTTAAACCAGGTTTGTAACTTAAATGCAGAATATTAACTTTTTTCTTTTTTTTCTCAAACATAATAATATGATAATGATTTTTATATAAAATGTTCATTTCATCTTGTTTAACTTAAGCTTCCTTGACAAATGAGTTATATTACAAGAGAATAAAGTTATTAAAGTTAAATGTTCATTCAGTTTTTAAATTCCTTACATAAATCTCCAGTCTTGTTGTAGAATATTCTTCAGCTTTTGGTGGGCATTATCCCAGTATTCAAATGACTATTACAGTGTTTCATAAATTATTGTAGTTTTAAATTAAGTTTCAAGCCAAATCCTCTGATAGGGAAGTGTTGTATTTATTCAATTATTATTAAAATATTTATGAAACTTATAATTTTAAATACTTTTATGAGAAAATAACAATAATTAAAAAAATTACTATTGTTATAATTAAAAAAAATAGTTATAAATTTCAAACTAACCTGTATTTTACTATCACTTCACTTTATTCACTGTCTCACTTTTACTGACTAGACTGGATTAACCTTTGTTTTTATACTGGACTAATCTAGTGATCTTATTGAATTATTCTGCTTGTAAAATACTTGCTAATTTACATAACTAAATTAATATCATTTTTAAAAATAAGTTTTAAAATTATGAGTCATAATTTTTCTAAAATATTACATTAAATCATTTATCACTTATAAATAATAAATACTTTATTAAAAATAAATTAACTTTGGTTCAACAATTTAAATATTTTAATGACCCTAAAATTGATTTAAACAAAATATTATATTTAAACATAATAATAATAATCTCTAATTATTACTTTTAAAACATTACCTTTAGAGTTAATATTTGCAATTCTTTAAAATATATTAAATTTTGTTAATCAGTAAAAATCAAAGTTTTATTTTTATAACTTTTTGAAAGCTCACATACAATACTCACACATTATAATGTCATATGATACTTTCAGAATATTCTAGATTAGTGAAATGAATATTATTTTCTAAATAACATTTTAAACAAAATAATTATTTTGAACATATTATATAAAATATCACTGCTATAATTAAACTATTATATCATTATATTATATTTTGAATATAATAAAAAAGTAATATTATCTTTTAAACAATTTATTGTATTATTTTATTACTTCATTTATCTTAAAATGCCTTTAAACTACTTAGTATACCTTTACTATCTCCTATTTCTATGTTTTAATTTCTACCTATAACATCATAATTACATACTAGAAAATAACCTAAATTTATTTTTTTAAATAAATAGCTACATTTCAAACCCTACCTCACCTATCTGTACCAATTGTAAGGGTACAATATATAATAAATAAAAGTGTGTAAAAACAACTTATAAATGATAAAATAAAAGCAAGATTGTAATAAGGTTTTTTAAGAAAAAGTGAAGAATTTATATTAAGGCAAATGAAACTAAAAGATTATTAAAATAATAAAAAAGATGTGTCTGTCACGAAAGGTAAAATAAAAATATATACCAAATTTTATAGCAACTTATAATGAAGCAAGAAAATGTAAAAAAAAAAAAAACATTTAAAAATAATAAAATTTCATATTTACATTGTGTGACAAATTTAAGATTTTTTAAAAAAAATTTCAAAAATAAAAGTATTTATATGCAAAGTAAATAAAAATCCTTTGGAATTGTTATAAAGTTTCAAAGTCTGCTTTCAGGTGATTAGAAAATGAAAAATAATAATTTTACAATGGCATTATGCTAAACACTGGCAAAATATATGAGTTGATAAAAAGATCACTTAAAGAGGGAAGTATCTTTTTTAGGAAAGAAACGTTTTTTTTTGCAAATATATAGCAAGTATTTAAAAACAGTTATCTAGGAAATTATCACTAAAACAACTACATTAGGGTAGTTTGTTAAAATACTCTCTCATAAAACAAAATATAATGAAGAAAGTTTTGAAACATCAGTAAAGCACAAAGGCTAATTTTCTGAAGCACAAAATGTATTATATATAAAAGTAAAAGAGCATTTTAAGGAATATATGTACCTTTTCCTATTTTTTATAAAATTATAATGGAAGAAAAAATAAGATAATACAAGTGGGTTTGTTAAGAATTGTTTATGATTATCATTGTGTGGTTTGCACTTATATAACTGTAAAAAAATAATAATATAAAGCATAATATTTTTTATTATAAATGTTCACACGTTAGCGATAATTTATTTAAAAGATTTAGACAGTGTTTACAAATATATATTTATATTCTTATTAAAATAATTTGTTCTATAGAAAAGCTGTCTGGAAACATGATATAATTATTTATACTATTTTATGTCCCAAATGTATTTTTTTAAAAAGTCTGATTTGAAGAAAGAACGTTATTTCTACTTATGAAAATGAAGATTGAATTGTAAATAGCTAGCTCCTTGATAAGAGACATATTCTAGTTGTCAAATGTAATTTAACCGTTTTTAACGATATATATATATATATATTATTTGTAATGTAAAAAATTCAATTTTTAGAATTTCTTGCAGTATTTAATTAAAATAAAATTATTACTCTTTAAATAATGGAATTTAATGTATATCACATAATCAATGAATTAAGACATCATCCCATATATCCTGTTTGTTCAAACAGCAGCCTAATAGCTGTCAACTATTTGAAAGGTTCCATTCAATTATCAAGTCATCCAAAATGTTTCCTAGAAATAACCTAAGTACATAAAAATTAAGAATTGAGTAACCAGTATCTGAACAAAATAATAATAGGAAAAAATAATATAATTATAATAAATATTCATCAGATTATCTATACATAATTGATTGCACTAGTAAAAATTTTAGCAGCATAATTAATTACCTTCTTTATTCTAAAATCATATGAGAGAATTCAGGTGGCATTTTATTGTTTTATTATGCATTCTGTTTTAACCAACTTAATATAACAACTTAACTAAATGAATCAGATAATACGGTAATATAATTGAGGAAAATGTCCAAATTTTTATTATTGTATAAATATGCCAAATTGCAATTAGTCAACTAAGATTAACCTAATTAAATCAAAATTATTTTTCTTCACAAAAGCATTCACACATAATAACTCATTTGTACTGAAAGGTTACTAATCACCAAGATGAGAAAAACATATATTACTTTTAGTGATTTACCCATGACTTACACTGATATAGAAGATAATTGTAACTATATCTCCTTAAGATGATCATAATTATATAGATTTTAAACCATAATGGATGAAAAAACAACTCCAAAAATATTTGGTACTTTTCTATTTTATCATGTCACCACTTGATGGCATTCATGCTAAGTAAAAACACATTCATATAAGGTTACTGGGCCTAACCCATTCTTTAAAAATGAATAAGAATCATATGGGTTAATGTAATTCATTAATTTTCTTAATAACATTTACTGGAACAATTTTATGTAAACATATGTTATTGCAAATATTCTATTATAGTAGAAGTCCCCAATGTGGAAAACCTTACTCCCACCCTCCCCACAAACTTTACAACTACATAATGGTGGATCCCAAAAATTATGCTGATAATGCTTTAATTACTGAACTGTCTTTTACTTTTTTGGCTCATTTTTGAAAATGAAAAAAAGTAATTATTTATTAGTTTATTGATTTCTTACAATAGCTGTTTTTGAAAGATAATATGGGTATGGATCTTAATGGCACACCTATTAAGAATGATTAATAATGTCCAACTCAATTTTTTTTTTCTGTTTTATTACGCCTTTTTTGGTTGGGTATTTCAAGATTAATTAATCAATGTTTTTGGTATTTGGACAATTTTTTTTTGGTTTCTCTGGATAGAACTATGAGAATTTTTACACTCATACATACTTTTTTTTTGTTTGAAAACTTAATGTAATTCATTCTGATTTTCTTCATCAATTTCTGTAATTTAGTCAGGAGCAATTTGAGACTACCAACAAATTTCAGAAGTCACTTAAATTCCAAGTGGCCCCCAAAAAGTCAAATCTTAGTCCTAAAATATAGGCCACATGGGTATTCCTTTTTCACATCTGCATTAATTAAAACTTTATTATTGACCTACTTTATTGCAAAGATTCTATTCCAGTACAATTAATATTTTTTCACATGCAGGCCGGCATCTGTAGACGGCAGTTGGCATTTGTCCAATCTGTCAGCCATTTTATTTGTCATGGCTGTGTTCTCATGAAAACATGACTATTCACATGAGCTTGTCAAAATCTTGCTTGGACCTACCATTTTTGAACTGATTTGAAGGTTCCATGTTGAATAGGGAAGCATGGCAATGGGTGGACATTTGTTAGGAGGTAATAGTAGGTTGAATGACTTTTAAATTAATTCTTTTGATATGCATATTTGAAGAGTTGTGGCAAGTTAAAGTGCAGAGTTCCTCACATGATACTGTAGTGAACATTGAACTGTGAGCATTAGGATAAAGTATGTAACATTAAAACAGGCCAGTTGCCACTAAACAGCAACTTTTCTCTGCTTTATAGCATCATAATTAACAGCATCATTGGTGACCAGCTGCTGCATATACAATGGCCTCTTTCTGTGCCTTTTATATAGATATAGAGGCTTAGAACATGGTGGCTGCATAAATAACATATTTATGTACTTTTACATATAAATAGTGCCATCAAGTGGCTGACACAATAGAATATAAAACTTCCAAATATTTCAATATGAAAAAAAAAACTAAAATATCAAAGACTCTCTAGTCACATTTGAAATTTATTTTTAATAAATTATAAGACATAATCATCTCAACAAACTTGTCTTAACAAAAGTTTAAATATAAATTTAAAAGCTTTAGAAATTGAGTTCACTCCCAGTATATTTCTGGAATAAAATGTTTGGCTTTGCAATAATTGTAAAAACACATTCAGCCATCATGTACACATATAACTTTGTATTTTAAAACAAAAAAAATATTTTTCTTTTATTGGGTTTACTGTAATTTACACACATAAATCTTTTGCACATTTAACCTTTAAAAAATAATACAGTTTTTAATTATTGTTATAAGTAATTGACAATGCTTTTCATATTAATTGTTAAAATCATAATACTTGTCTTTTGATACTGTTTATATTTAATAACTAATTCATAACAAAAGAGGTAAAACCAATAATGACAATGAATGGGTATTTTTAATATAGGAAGGCAAATGCAGGTATTTAAACAACTTCATTAGAATTTGACTCAGCAAAGTGTAAATATTAAAACAACGTTCAATTAAATTTATACCACTTTGTATTTTATATCAGAAATATACTATGTTCAACCATTATAAAAGTGAGCTACTGCCTAAATAAATTATTTATAGAGATAGTGAAGACAATAAAAGTCTTTTAAAGTCATTAAAATCATGTAAAGTTTGTAAAGATCTAAACATTATCTATACACAAAAAGCTGGGGTTTTTATAATGTGTGGCTAAATATCTTTACAATTAATAATTATGCCTAAACATGTACATCATTAATTCAATGATATAAACTGTGGTCCATCTATAACTTGTATATCTGGATATGCTAATAAACACATTTCCATTTAATTTACTATTTGAGGTCACCCAGTTGTTAGATTAAAAAGTATTCCTGTATTTCTTTCTATTTAGAAAAAAAAAAAAAACATGAATAATTTTTGCTGATAGTGTGTAATAATGTGTTTTATAAGATTAAAGGGAAATGATGGGTTGTTTATTATGTTCTTTCTTCTTTAATGTGTTATGTCCATATTGATTTTAGAGAGTAATATTATTAATCGTTTTTCTGTTTCTGTAAAATTATTTGTTAGATATGTTGACGATTGTTTGTTATACAGATTGATTGACTTCTCCAAAATTGAATGTTTTTTATAGAAATATTAATTGTAGTATTTAGGAGGGTCTTTCTTATTTTGTTAAATTAAACTTTTGGATTTAATTGTTGATAAGATTTTATTTTGTAGTTATTTTATGAAACAAAAATTTAAGAAATAGAATCCTAACATTTGTCACTCTTTTCTCACAAAAAAAAAAATGTAATTGAATTTTGTTAGAATAATAAATAAATGCCTTAAATTTAAATTTTTACTATTAAATATTTAGTTTTAGAAATAAAAAAGACAACAGAAATGAGTAATCAGAAGTTCTAATACTAAGACAAGATACATCATGATGACTGCATGCTGTAATTGATTGAAAAAATATGTAGGCAATTGCTGGCTTTTTTTTTTTTTTTTTACATTTATAAAGGTAAGTTTTTTTCCTTCTATTTAATCAATTTGAATGTTAAATAATTGAATTTTAGAAGCTAAATTAAAACAATTCAAATTATTTTACTTTAATAACTTTATGAACAAAAATGTGACAAATAGAAACAATCAAAGTTTTACTCAATCTGAAAATAACAAAATTTGTTGAGTAAATGTTAATAATTTTCAAAGTATTATGTTCAAAGAATCAATTTACTTCTCCTTAATTTGAATTCAGTTACAACTATGATTTTTATGAGAAATATTATACTTAACAGAAAAAATCTGTAGGTCTGATATAAATAAAAATTAATGTGAATGTTTTTTCACTATTTAAATAACCAATTTAGACATTGATTTATAATAATAATTATTTTCTGGATGTTATGGAAATTACTTGGAAGATTTGGATTTATATTCATCATTAAATAGTGAGAAACAAACAACTGATGGTAAATACATTTTTAGTAGAGTTTTAAGGTTCCTTGTAATAGTCATTTAATTTATATACATCAAAGCAAATTAAGTTTGAATAATGAGTAAATGTTCATATGAGTAAAGTTAAAAATATCACAACTCAGCTTTGTATATTTATGACGAGAATACAGTCATAAAGTATTATTTGACAAAGTAGAAATTATCTTTTATGGAAAAATAAATAAAAAAGAAGAGTCAAAGAAATTCTAATGATAAATTTCCTTCAACCTGAGGCTATTAATCTCATAAAAACTTCTTTGTATTTAAAGCTGAACCACATTGGAAGTGGTTGATGAGACAGCTATTTGTTTTCTATACATATGTGTGTGGTTCCTATCTATTTAACTTTCAGTTGAAAAGATTATTTGTTAATAGCCCAATCCATTGTTTTAAAAGTATTTTAGTAAAATTTGTTTATAGATAATTTGTTAAGGTTATGATTTTATATATTATTATTAGTATAGCATTACACATTATTTAAGTTACAATATATAATTTAAAGAAATTGTAAATGAAAGTAAACAAAATAATATCATCTCCTTAACTTATTTTTCTAATGCATTTAATTATTGTAAAATAGTTATTGATTACTTATTAATTCTTTAATCATATGTTTCATTCCTATTACATCATTTAGTATGAATTTGTTACTGAAAGAAATTAAAGTTAAGTGAATCATTCACACCAATTAATGGGTGCATAAATTAAGAATTATTCTTATAATGTTCTAAAAAATAAATCAACAATTGGAATCTTGTTTTGCTTTTTAGATTTTTATAATCAGTGTTAGTGCATTAAAATTAATATTTTAGATAGTTTTTTACAATGATTTTTACAAAAAATCTTAAATCTTGTTTTGTTTCAGGTATAAATATAAAAAATTTTAAGCACTGTCTAACTAATTAAATAATAAAGGTTCTTGTTTTTCCCTCTTATATAACTTATCATTATTTCTTCTTTTTGTTAGAATTTATGGATATAAAAAAGTCAATTACTCAGATTATTAGATATTTATATCCAAATTCGTTATTGAATATAATATATTATTTGTAGAAATACGATTTTTTTTTTAAAAAAAAAAACATGATTGTTTTCAATTTTTTAAATGGTCCCAATATACTGTCTCGTTTTCTTTAAAATAAAATTCACCGTGTAACAATCAATAAGTAATGGTTTCCGTCTACAAAATATTGTATAATTTTATCATAGTGTCATACAATGTACTCAGGAAAATGGAATAATGTTTTTTTAAAAATAAAATCAGTTCAATAAATACATTTTTAATATAGTTATAAATATGATTATCAGTTTATTTTTATATTATATAGTTTTTGTCGCAAATATTGAAATTTAAGTACCAGATGTTAATTATAAATAAGATCACAAACATAAATAAGAAAAAATAAGATCAGAAGCACTTTTTTCTTACTTATGTTTCTGATCTTATTTATAATTAATAAGTGGTATCTTACTTATATTTATGATTTTATTTATAATTAATAACTGATACTTAAATTTCAATATTTGTGACAAAAACTATATTTCAAATATAATAAAAATAAGTTGATAATCATATATTAAAAATGCTTTTATTGAACTAATTTTATTTTTAAAACCATTTTTCCATATTTCTGAGTACATTAAGTGATACTATGATAAAGTTATACAATATTTGGTAGAGGGAAACCATTGCTTATTGAATGTTGCACGGTGAATTTCATTTTCAAGAAAATGAGACAGTATCTTGGAGCCATTTAAAAAATTGAAGCATACAAACCTCTAATAATAGTGTTTTCTCTGGGTAAAGTCATAGCTTTGTAAATCACAAAATAAAAAAATACATAAATCCGACAATATAGCATATTACTCTTATTTCGAAAATAACACACACACACAGACACCCACACACACATATATATATGGCTACAGAAAGGAGACACCCACACACACATATATATATGGCTACAGAAAGGAGTTTGTTATTAACTGAAAGTAGACCCTTTGATTCCTCTTGGAAGTCTTAAAGGAAGTGAGCAGAGCAAATTCCTAATGTCCACTCCATACTATCTTGTCATTGCAGTTCTTATTACTTTGTGATTATTCATGTAGTATAAGAACATGGATAAGCTGCTCATCAACATGCATTAGCCAGCATGGTGAGTTTATTGGCTTTTTACCTCCAGGTTTAAGAATATTTTTTCCAATATATACAATCATGACAGACAAAAATAAATCATGGGCCCTTATTACCAGGAGGCTGTAAAGTCACCAACCAAGGCAGTGGTTGGTGGCCAAAGTGGAGGGTGCTAATAATCCCCTGATTGTGGAATCAGTCTGCCATTTGATGACACCTTTTTATTTAGGTATTTACAACTACAGATCACTTTCAAGTGAAGGAAGATTGTAAAAATTAGAAGAACTGTCTTATATTAAATGGGACATTATTGAACTTTGTGAAGTGGGAAGAAAAGGTGAAAAACAATTGATTTAAAAAGTGGACATATACTCTACTATAAAGGCATAAATATTGGTAATACAAGTGGAGTAGAATTCATTGTAAATAAAAAATGGAAGAATAACATTGTGGAGATTGATGGGGTATCAGACAGAGTGGCAAGATTAGTCTTACAACTTAATAGCAGATACCAAATGCATATAATTCAGGTTTATGCCCCAACAAGTTCTCATAGTGATGAAGTTATAGAAGATTTTTGATCAGAGTAAACAACATATTAAAATTGTTATGGGAGACTTTAATGCTTGAATTGGTAAACAAATGAAAGATGAAAATGCTGTAGGTAATTTTGGTTATGGTAATAGGAATGAGAGAGGACATAGACTTGTGGAGTTTGCCGAAAATGAAAAACTTTATATTATGAATTCTTTTTTTGAAAAAAATGTTAAAAGGAAATTGACATGGAAGCATCCAAATGAAGATACAGCAGAATAGGATTATATTTTGAGTAACACAAAATACATATTTCAGAATTATAATGTTCTTAAAAAATTTAACACAGGAAGTGATCATCGATTAGTAAGATATAAGATACATGTGAATGCAAAACTAGAGAGACAAAAATTATTAAGAAAAACAATATTTACAGTTGATATTCCTAATCTTCAGAAACATTCTAATGAATTTAAATTAGAACTTACAAATCAGTTACAAGTATTACTAGATTTTGAACATGATTCAGATTTGAATGACATTGATAGGAAAATAAGTGATACACTTTTAAAAACTGCAACAATGATAGCTGGTAGAAAAAAACAGCAATTGACCAATAAAATTTGCACTGAGACTAGAGAATTTATGAAGAAAAAAAGGAATATGAGGATATAAAACAATGATGCATTAAAAAACATTGAATATCTCAAATTTTGTAAAATGGTGCGGAAAAGATTTGAAAATTATATAAGAAAGTATAATTGTGAACTAGCAAGGAAAGCTGTAGAAGTGAATAAAAGTCCAAAGAGTGTAAAACAACATTTTGGTATTGTTAGGAAATTTATATCTGCAATAAGAAAAAAAGATGGCATTATTACTAAAAAGAGAGATGTCAACATGAAATGTGTAGAAGACTTTTATCAAGAATTATATAGTACTAAAGAACAAGTGCATCCTATACCTACTATATCTTCTGAATTTCCCAGAATTTTGAATGAGGAAGGGAGACATACAATTAAATTTATAAAAAAAGGGAAAGCTCCCGGTAATGATGGAATTATAATTGATATATTAAAAGAAGCAGGTGAAGAAATAGAAAAAAAAATGAGCAAAGTTATATACCAAATTTCTAAATGATAAAGATGTACCAGATGATTGGAAGACTGCAATATTAATATTTAAAAGAGGTGATAAAGAAGATATTAAAAATTACAGACCTATCAGTCTTTTATCAGTTTTATACAATAAAATATTCTAAGATAATTACAACTCGTCTGCAGAAAACACTGGATTTCCACCAACCAAGAGAACAAGCTGGATTTAAAAGTGGTTTTAGTACAGTAGATCATATCCAGGTATTGAGAGAAATTATAGAATGGACAAATAAATATGAGTTACCATTATGCTTATGATTTGTAGACTATGAAAAGGCAATTGATTATATAAACATTTCTTCAGTGATTAAAGCATTGGTTTATCAAGGTTTAGATCCAGGATATTGTCATATTTTAAAGAATATTTATAAAAATGCAACATCGACAATTAGATTACATAATGATAGTAGGAAAATCAACATTGGAAAGGGTGTAAGGTAGGGTGACTCCATATCTCCAAAACTTTTTACAGCAGTGCTGCAAGAAGTATTTTGTGGATTAAAATGAGAAGTTAATGGAGTGAAAGTAAATGTAGATTATTTAAGTCATTAGATTTTGCAGATGATGTAGTTGTTTTTGCACATACTGCTTTAGAGCTATAGAAAATGTTGCAGGAGGTATCAGATGAAAGTAGGAAAGTAGGACTATAGTTATATGTTAAAAAGACTAAAGTAATGTTTAATAGATTTTCTCAAAATATAAAAAATAAAGATTGATTATGATGAGTTAGAAGACATTAACAGTTACAAATACCTTGGTCAGATTATTAATACAGATGTCAATATAATGGTTGAATTAATCATATAATTAAACTTGGTTGGAGTGTTTTTGGTAGAAATAACTTGATACTAAAAGGAAATATGCCTATGTGTTTGAAAAGGAAGGTTTTTAATAAATGTGTTTTGCCAGTTCTTACTTATGGATCTAAGACTTGGACACTTAATATGAGAGCAATACAGAGACTTCAGGGCCACTCAAAGAAGTATGGAGAGATGCATGTTGGGAGCAACAAGAAGAGATCGAAAACACAATATATGGGTAAGAGAATAAACAGATGTTATTGACCTCATTAAAAAAATTAAAAGACTGAAGTGGAGTTGGGTTGGACATATTGTTAGAAGAGATGATAATAGATGGACAATTGAAATTTTAAACTGGATTCCAAGAGATTATAAAAGACCCAGAAAGAGACCACATGTGAGATGGATGGATGATATAAGAAATTGTGCAGGGGTGATGTGGAGAACAGAAGCTAAAAATAGGAAAAGATGGATTGAACTTGGAGATACGTTCCTCCTGAGTGGATTGATAACAGTTGGCGATAAATATATATAATCTGTCACATGACTGACGATTATTTAAAACATTTAAAAATATTACGATAGCGCTTTTTTAAAAAACATCGTATTTCTACAAATAAGATATTATATTCAATAACGAACATAAAGATAAATATCTAATAATCTGAGTAATTGACCTTTTTTTATGTATCTATATATTCT
Source organism: Epiperipatus broadwayi (assembly GCA_028023455.1). Classification (NCBI taxonomy): domain Eukaryota; kingdom Metazoa; phylum Onychophora; class Udeonychophora; order Euonychophora; family Peripatidae; genus Epiperipatus; species Epiperipatus broadwayi. The sequence continues at coordinate 1,313,761 of JAQFVV010006231.1, forward strand.
AAAAAAAAAAAAAAAGAACTAATGATAAGTGTACAATTTTATATTTCTACCTAAAACAAAAGCAAGATTTAATATTTTTTGTTGAAATCATTAGAAAAACTATCTAAAATATTAATTGTAATGTCTAACACAGATTATAAAAATCTAAAAAAAACCAAGATTCCAAGTGCTTATTTATTTTTTAAATCATTATAAGAATAATTCTCAATTATGCACCCAGCAATTGGTATGTATGACTCACTTGATTTTAATTTCATTCAGTAACAACTCATACTAATTGATGTAATAAGAATGAAACATATGATTAAAGGATTAATAAATAATCAATAACTATTTTACAATAATTAAATTCTTTAGAAAAATAAGTTAAGGTAATGATATTATTCTCTCTATTTTCATTTACAATTCATTTAAGTATATATCGTAAATTAAATACTGTGTAATGGTGTACTAGTAATAATAAATATGATATAAAGTCATAACAATAATATATAGTCTATAAACAAATTTTACTAAAATTATTTTAAAACATCGGATTGGTCTGGTAATAAATAGTCTTTTCAACTGAAAATTAAATAGATAGGAACCACACACATATGTATAGAAAACAAATAGCTGTCCCATCGACTACTTCCAAAGTTATCCACATTTAAATACAAAGAATTGTTTAAGAGATTAATAGCCTCAGGTTGAAGAAAATTTATCATCAGTATTTCTTTGACTCTCCTTTTTTATTAATTTCTCCATAAATCATAATTTCTACTTTGTCAAATAATGTTTTATGACTGTATTCTGGTTATGAATATACAAAGCTGAGTTGTGACATTTTTAACTTTACTCATATGAACTTTTAATTAGTATTCAAACTTAATTTGCTTTGATCTATATAAATTAAATTACGAGCTTCACGATCTCGAAAAGGTGGATGTTATAATTTGCATGCATTTGCATAGAATCAACAGCATGCAAAAAGGACTATGATTATGGAGCTGCAGGTGCTCTGAAAGCACTAAGTCCATAAATAGAGGCTCACTAATAACAAACTTATAGCTTCACCTTAGCTATTAATCTTAGCTTAACAGTAAAATTATATTATAAATGTATTTACTATCAGTTGATTGTTTCTCACTATTTAATGATGAATATAAATCAAACCTTCTAAGTAATTTCTAGAACATCCAGAGGATAGTTATTATTATAAACCAATATCTAAATTGGTTATTTAAATAGTGAAAAGACATTCACATTTATTTTTATTTATATCAGGCCTACAAATATTTTTATTAAATATAATATTTCTCATAAAAATTATGGCTATAACTGAATTCAATTTAAACAGAAGAAAATTGATTTTTTGACCATAAGTAATACTTTCAAAATTATTAACTTTTATTCTGCTCATTTTGCTATTTTCAGATTGAGTAAAACTTTGATTGTTTCTATTTGTTACATTTTTGTTCATAAAATTATTAAAGTAAATTAACCAGAAATGTTTCAATTTAGCTTTTAAAATTGATTTATTTTATATTCAAATTGATTTCATAGAATGAAAAAAAAATTAACTATGAAAATGTAAAAAAAAATGCCAAAAAATTGCCTAACTATTTTTCAATCAGTTACAACATGTAGCATCATATGTCTCTTGTCTTAGAATTAGAAATTCTGATTACATGTTTCTGTTGTCTTTTCTACTTCTAAAATTAAATATTTATTAAGAAATATCTAAATTTAAGCTATTTATTTATTCTTATAAGAAAAAAAAATCTATTACAAATTTTTTTATGAGAAAAGATTGACAAATACCAGGCTTTTATTTCTTACATTTTTGTTTTATAAAATAAATACAAAATAAAAGCTTAATAACAATTAAATCTAAAAGTTTAACTTAACAGAATAAGAATGACCCTCCTAAATACTACAATTATTATTTCAATCAAAACATTCAATCTTTCAGAAAAGTCATTCAATCTGTTTTCAGAATAACAAACAATGGTCAACATATCTAACAAATAATTTTACAGAAACAGAAAAAACATTAAAATATTACTCTCTGTTATCAATATAGACATAACACCTTAAAGAAGAAAGAACATTACCAATAAACCATCATTACCTTTCAATCTTATAAAACACATAATTACACAAAATATTTTGAATCTTAGCAGCAGAAAAAAATATTCATGTATTTTTCTAAATAGAAAGAAATGCACAATATTTTTTTTAATCTATCAATTGGATGACCTCAAATAATAAATTAAATGAAAATGTATTTATTAATATTTCTAGATATACAAGTCACAGATAGTCCACAGATTATATCATTGAATTAGTGATCTACATGTTGGGGTATAATTATTAGTTCTAATGATATTTAGCCACACATTGTAAGAAACCCAGGTTTCTGTAAATAGAGAATAATCTGAATTATGCAAATTGTACATGACTTTTAAAGACTTTTATTGTCATCAACTGTCTCTATAAATAATGTATATATTCAGTAGCTCACTTTTATAATGGTTGAACATAACATATTTCTGATGTGCAGTACAAAGTGATATAAATTTAATTGAAAGTTGTTTTAATATTCATATGCACATACTTTAATTTTAATATACTAAAGATTAAAATCATATGAAAGTGATGTAATGACCATCAATGCATGGATCTTTAAATTTCAGGACTGCTATTCTACAACTGCAGTTATCCCAATAGGAAAAAGAAAAGATGATTATTGGGAATAAATTATTTTAAAAATGAAGAAATTATAAAATAAAATTTTGTCATATAAGCAATATAATTTTAGAAATTTGTCATCATCATGCATTATCATTTTTAACTGTTATCAATCCACTGCAAAAGAAAGGTTTCTTTAAGTTTAAGACAGTTTCCACAAACCATAATTTGTCTACTCCACATTGTGTCAACAAATTCCTTTTTTCATATATCCACCACAAATGTGGTTTCTTTCTCATTCTTTTACCATATTCCAAGTTCCTGTTTGTCTGAGTATTATTATCTTTACTACCAATAAGGATGTATACATTTAGGTAAGAAATAGAGCCAGTGCATATTACTAGTTGAAAATTCAAATATAAAATGTAAAACCTTTTCCCCAAACATTATATTTTTTCAGCACTACATTGTGAATAAAAATAAATTTTAAATTTTCAACAGCCTGATCAAGAACTTACCACTTAATCATTTTCTGTATTATTATTAATTATTTTGAAATAAAGTCTTATTAAAATAAGGAACATCAAAATTAGCAAAAATCATAAACTTCTTATAAACAAACATGTTTAATTTAAATATACATAAAAATAGTAATACAGTAGTCATTTTCAAATTTGCATCTCCCAAACAGAAATATGCAAAAAATAGACTCAGTTCATATTGCTAGCTAAAAATTCAAATATATGATGTAAATGCCTTGTGAATGAGTTGTTTCTATAAGTTTGTATTTCAATATATTTAAGGATATTGTAACAAATAATTAAGAGTTAACCTCTTGGTTGTGCTCTTTCAAGTTCAGCTTTATCTTTATTCACAATATAGTATTGATAAAAAACATAAAAAGTAATTTGACATTTTATACATATAAGTATATAGAAAGTATTACCCAAAATAATCAACATTTTGCATTAATAAATTGTATATTTAATTTCATGTGTTTTTCACTTTTCGATATAATCCAGAAACTATCGCAAAGTGATACTTTTTAATTCCTTCATCATGTTTTTATTCATCACTTTTAAATCCATACAAAAAATGAGGCTTTTTTTATTCATTGAGAATAAAAAAAAGTCACACTGATAAAAATCAGATAATACGACTTGGTCTTGCTAAATTCAATTAAAAATTATACCACACTCAATGTTTTGTATACTGGTTCATAGTCATGGTGGAGCTTGCCCTCCCTATTTGTCCAAAAATTAAGAAACTTTCATTTTACTGCATCATGCAAACATTTCAAAATTTTTAATTAAAATATCTAATCATTATGAACAATTTCTGGGTGAATAATGTCACTTGTTTTCAATAAAAATAATCAACATTGTTGTAATGTTGGACTTTACTTACCATGATTTTTGAGACATTGGTGAATTTGACATTTCAATTAATCCACTTGTAAAGTTGTGTTTTCCCCAGAATAGCTTGCTTTAGAGCTGTTTCATTCACTATTACTGTTCTCCCAGCTATTTTCATTAACAAAAACATTCACATTGTTTCAGTTTTCAGCCAATCCAAAAATTGATAAGTAAGTGAAATATACTTAACAAAACATTTATTATATCTTAACATGACCTCACAGAGGTGATCTGTTCAAAGAACATGTAGCAGCTGTAGCATGAACTACAGTACAATCTCTTTACAGATAATAAGTTGGTTTAGGTTTGGTTATCTCCTCATATGGACTAATTTCTCAAATTAAAAGTATTGTGGAGCAAAGTTAACTATGTCAGAGGTTAAATAAAAATCAAATAAAGTTCTTTTTATGAACTTTATAATTTCATTTTCAAGTATCATCTGCATAAGATACATTTCAATAGTGGTCAATGAAATGAGTATTGATATATTTATAGTTATAAATAATACAAAAAAAAAAAAACCATTGAACCATTCTTCTTTACCCAACACTTTCATGTTTCATGAGTATTTAATTTTCAGTATTTTTTTATGCCTACTGGAGAGACTGCTACATTAAAATAGATTATTTATTAAAATGTGGTCTTATTTCCTTTTTATTTTATTTTGATAATTAATCTATTCATTGTTGATTTTAAATGGAGAGCGACTATCTCTATCTTTTTGTTCATTCATATACTTTTAAAGATTTATATTTAAATTTAATAATAATGAATTAATTTAGTTTATTTTTAAGGAAAAATAATATATCGTTTAGTATTATTTATTTATATAAAAAGAAGATTTAATGAGATAAGCAGCATTATTTAAATTTACATAAAACAAGAATGATGTAATAAAAAAAACCTTTTCACCTTATTCTTCCCAAAAAAGGGTATTTTTAAAAATAATTTAAAAGCTTATTTATACACTTCAAATTTATTCTTATTATGTTAGTGTCACTTTTATTAAAATGTATTTTAATTTTATATGTAAAAAGCTTTTTTGTATAAATTAAAACAATCACTAGCAAATTAATGTATATTTGTAGCTCAGATATCACTAAACATGTAATATTTTTTTTAATAATTTTGTTTATTTTTATTTTTGTTAAATACATTTATTGCCTTTTAAAATATTAATTATTACATCAAAAAACTTAAACTTCTTAAAAATTAAATTCAAACTGGAGGCTATGCTAATAAAAAATTAAAATTAATGTTTTAAGCCTGTTTTAATTAATTATATTTAATATTCTGTGAAAAAGTTAAAAAACTAATTCAATATGATCACCACTCTAATTTTTCACCTGGCATAACTTTTATTTCACTTTGTCTTAAAAACACCATTTTTGTTAAATAAGGGATACTGAATTATTAACAGATCAATCACCCCACCCAGCATCCCCTTTGTTTTATTATGTATTAAATAGTTGAACTTTCAAGAGCCTTTTATAAGAATACTTTCTTTTATTATTAATATAAATTATTTTTACTAATCTTCTTTTAACAATATATTTAAAAAATAGTTTTAAGAGATATGTTTTCCACTTAAATAACTATAAATTAACAGAAGGTTCTTTAGAGTAAAAAATGTTTATATTTTCCTATATTATATTGAACGGGATTGAACAGGTGCATGATTTTTTCAATTGGAATCAATAACTCATGTGGGGGGGGGGGGCAGAACTTGCATGTGGTGTTTTTGGACAATGTGCTTTGGGACAACTTTCAATGTTTTTAAAATTAATTAAGTATTTTTCTGATGGTATGGATGGTATAATTGGTGATTGGAGCAATGATGTTCTGGTGTATTGGGAATGTGTATGCAAGTGTTTACATTTGTAAGCAGTATCTTGGAATGGGTGGCTGAGGAGATCACCAATGAAAGGTTTTTTTCCACATAATAATCACAGGCTTGATTTTAATTAGCAGGGTTTTGCAAGTAAATGGTTGGAATTGCTAATTCATTGGTAATGAACAAGTCTCTGTTACAATTCTTCAGTTTGATAATTTTTTTCTGACTTGTCAGTGTTGGGGTGGAGTGGTGGCATTTGATCTCAGAGATTGATGGCAGCATGTGCAATGAATTGGCAGAGAATAAAGGGGGGGGGATTTGCAAACTGTGGGAGGAGGAATGGGAGTTGGTGACAGCTGAGAATATAATGATGTTGCTTTATATGTGTTGTTAGGGGTTTTAAACTGGAATATTAACATGTATATATTGGTTAAGGATAGACAACTTTGTACATTTGTTTGTTTGTTTTTTTGCTTACCACTCTAATAATTTGTCCACTTCTATAACAGTCTTTCCATGTTATTATTTGACATAATCTATTTCACAACATCTAGTGAGTATTCTAGAAATAATAAATTTATGCAATAATATTAATTTTCTATATTGAAATAAAGCTTTCTTTAATTCTTAAAAAAAGGCTATATTTTATACAGTTTTTCTTTCAAAGGTACATGTTATAAATGTAAACAACCTAATAATGGAATTAGTTAAACAAGAAAATACATGAATAGATAATAAAAATATATTTACATTTTAAAAGACAATGGATAATGTGAATTAAATTTATCACTATGTTACAGATATATAAAAGAAAAAAATAACTATATTACATTGATTAATTGACATGTGTAAATATATTTTTTTCTGAATTTAAACACTGTTGAATCCATAAAAATTAATATGTTTTACAAGTATCTATTTCATTGTTAGCTCGAATAACAACAAAATATAGGTAAAAACAAAAGAACTTAGATATCTTTAACCAATGAATTTTTGATTCATGATAATTGTTTAAATCATCACATGCCAGACAAATAAAAGTATACTGAGCAATGTTTCAACCTACTTCTTTTTCCATAAGTATTTACTGAACACCTTTTTATAGCTGAAATGTATTTTATGGATGTTTTAGTACTTAAGTACAAACTGTATAAAATAATTAAATTACATTCAGTATTGATTACATTGTGAACAATAGTAATTAATTTAATGTATGTGATTACTCATTGATCTTCCTTTGTAATGAGTAGAAACTGCAATTATAAACAATAGTAAGTAATGATCAACATTCATTCTCAATTATGTCTATATAAAAATACTATATAATATAAAATATGATATTATCATTACTCAAAAAATGCAAATACTGTTTGATGTGTATAGATGTAAGTGCTTAAATAATCATAAAATAAAGCATATATCAATATTAACTATAAATAGGGTCATTAAGTAGGGTAACATTTTTTTGGCCATTAACCATAAGTAAACTAATTATATATCATTTCAATAAAGTTTGTGAACTTTGGAATGACTTTCAGTACCTTTCAGCAAAATCACAATGCTGAAGAGAATTATATAGAATTCAAGAGTGTTCCACATCAAATTCCATTATTGATTGATTTTACTTATCCACATAGCAATAAAAAACTTTGCTGAACATATATACAGGTAGAAAAGTTGACACAATATTTAATCTTGGATATCTCCTATAGTAATTTAAAATAATGACCAATGAGTTTATTAACCAATGAATAAAATTAATGATACAAAATAAGAAATTAAAGGTCTGACATAAATATTTTGCAATATTTAGATGATTTCTTATGTTGACTTATTTATAAATTTCAGATATTAGATTCAACACATCACTATATGCTCTGTTCTTGTAAAAAATATTGTCTTATCCTAACCTTAAAAAGTATATCAGTTACTTATTATACAGATGCAGGTAAGTTAATTTCAAAGTATTACATATATTAAACACTAGAACTATTTTTATTACATATTTTATTTGTTCGAATCAGTGTTGACAATGCTTAAATAGAATAAACTCTCAGGTGAATGACTAGTGATTATCATTCAGTTTAAAGTAACTTTAGATAAATTCTGTTATGGGTTTAAATATTCACTTTTCTCATTTAAATGTTTCAGATTAACTTTTATATAAATAAATAAGGTAATAAGAAAAGACGCTTCTCTTTCCTTTTAAAAAATGTCTAATGCTGAGTTGGAGAGTATTTTATTTACTGTTTGTACAAATGGATGAAGTTTAATCCTGAAGTAGTGCATATAATTAAGTGATGAAATGATTTATATATATATATTGTAACAGCATGTATGTATACCATTACATTGTACTTGTCCAGAATAGTGCTGTATATCACAGTATAAATAAATAAGGAAGTTTATTGATCTTATTTAATTCCATTTCACCTGATCTATGGATAATGGAGGTATTAAAGTATAAATGTTAACTAGAAAATCAAGGCACCCTAATATTTAAAAATAATATTATTTATTATTAATATTAGCATCAAATTATAAATTGGTTGTGATCAATTTTAGAAAAATTATATAAATAAATGAATAGATAAATAAATGCTGAAAAATAATTAGGTGAATCATAAAATAAACCATTTAAATAAAATCATTATTATTAATTACTACATGTACATTTCTGTTATTATATTTACAATGACATCTTACTTATTACAAACTGAACTATTTCATTTTTCATATATATTTGTGTATTTATTTATTTATTGGAATATATTGTTAAAAATATATTCAATAAAAGATATAGAAAATGTAATATTAATTCTTTGTTTTTGGTTGAAAATGAAAAAAAATGATATTGACAATGAAACATATTATTGAAATTGTAAAACAAGATTTTATTTTACTGTATTTAATATTTTAATTTTCAATTTTATTTATTAAATGGAGGGACATTTTATTAGATTGGATTGATTGTTCATTGAGTTTAATTAAACACTTAGTTGTCTTAGTAACATTAACTTAAGCAAAAGAAAGATTATAAATACACCTGAAACACTTCAAGTGGAGTCTTATAACTTTTATCATTGCTTAAAACAAACACTTTCACATTGGCCTTTAAAAATTATCAATTTTATTTTTTCAAAAGTGATTAATTTCTAAAACCATAGAAGAATAAAAATGTAACTGTCTCCCCATTCAATTGAAGCAGTTTGATGATAAAATTCCATGGGAAATGAGAAATGTATTTAAAAAAAATTCATCAAAATTATTGCAAGTAAGCTATAAAATATTCCATTGTTAAAATATAGGGTTTCAACTATATGTTTGTGATGAATAAAAACCCCATGATATATATATATGATCAATGAATTTCACAAGATTAAGTAATTTAACTTCTATGTTATAATAAGCAATTGAAATTTCAGGTTGTCATCTGATCCTTCGTGTCAACCGTTAGAGGCACAATTTCTAACCAAAAAACACATTAATATAAAGTTCCCAGGCTAGCGATTCTCTATTAATATTGACTTTTTTTTTTTGGTTTGTTTACAAAGTTTACTTTCTTTCGTTTCTGAATTATTTTTCCCAAATAATATTTTTTACGATGGGATAATAATAGTTGTTTTTTTTTTTTTTTTTTTTTTTACCAAAGGGTCTTTCTTGGTGTGTGTTCAAATAGTAATTTGTGTTTTTTTTTTTTAAAAAAAAATATTACTGTTTTTGTAAAATTGGATTGACAAAATTCAAGAGAGAACAGGGTTTTTTGATGGATCTTTAAATAATAATTTACGTTACTTTGATAAGTTTCCATTTGATTGCTGACTACAATTATTTGGAGAAGTGTTGTTTTTTTTTTTTGCATGTGTGTGTATGTTTAAATAAAAATTAAAACCTTTACTTTTATCGGTTTACATTTGATTCATGACCGATTGCACTTCCTTTTGTTTATAAATTATGGTTTTGGTTCTACAATAAATATTTTTGACAATGGGACAATAATAGTTGTTGTTTGTTTAATTTTTATTGACAAGAGTGGGTGTTTTTTTGGTGTAGATTCAAATAGTAATTTGGGTTACGTTTAAATAATAAGTTGCGGTCTTACTTTGATCGGTTTACATTTGATTGCCGACACTAATTATTGGGAGCGGTGTTTTTTTGTATGTACGATTGTAGACAACAATTATTGGGAGAAGGGGTGTAACCATTTAAAGAATAGTAATTTACATTACTTTTAGTAGTGGTGTACATTTGATTGCTGACAATAATTAGTGAGAGGGGTGGGTGTTTTTGGGTGATGATTAAATACTAATTTACCTTCCTATTATTCTACATTTGATTGCTGATAACAATTATTGGGAGCTAAAGAGGTTGTTTTTTTGTTTATGTTTAAATCAAAATTGAAGTTACTTTTATCGGTTATATTTGATTGACAACGGTTTTGACTTTCTTTTTTTTTTTCATTTATAAATTATGGTTTTGGTTTGCCCAAAACCTATTATTTTTGACAATAGGATAATAATAGTTGTTGTGGTTTTCTTTCATTTTTATTGACAAGAGCAGGCCTTTTTTTGGTGTATGTTCAAATAGTAATTTGGGTTACGTTTAAAAAATAATCGGTTTACCTTATTTTTAGTGCTTTACATTTGATTGCCGATGACAATTAGTGGGAGGGGTGTTTTTGTTTACGATTAAAGAATAATTGTACATTCCTTTTATTTTTTACATTTGATTGCTGACAACAATTATTGGGAGAAAGGATTTTGTGTTTTGTTTTGTTTGTGTGTATGTTTAAATCAAAATTTAAGTTACTTTTATCGGTTACCATTTGATTGAAAACCGATTTGACTTTCTTTTTTTTTTTCATTTATAAATTATTTGGGTTTTTCCAAATAATATTCGATTTGACAATGGGACAATAATAGTCTAGGTTTCTTTAATTTTGATTGACAAAAGCGGGTCTATTTCGGTGTATGTTCAAATAGTAAATTAGGTTATGTTTAACTATCACGTGATCACATTTTCTATACTAGCACATTAATTGTTGATAAACAGAGCAAAACTCTCCATACAGTATTACCACCTGTGCTAAACAGAGTAATCAATGGATGCCAGAAGGCTTGTGCATAAAATCCCTATCTAATGCCTACTCATCCAATATCCCCAGACTAGTTTCTGGCTTGTGGCCTTCGTCAGTGAGGAGCTTTGGATCTGAGAGCACTGCATGCAGTGCTCTCAGATCCAAAGCTCCTCACTGACGAAGGCCACAAGCCAGAAACTAGTCTGGGGATATTGGATGAGTAGGCATTAGATAGGGATTTTATGCACAAGCCTTCTGGCATCCATTGATTACTCTGTTTAGCACAGGTGGCAATACTGTATGGAGAGTTTTGCTCTGCTTATGTTTAACTAATAATTTACTGTCTTACTTTGATTGGTTTACATTTGATTGGTGATGAGAATTAGTGGAAGGGTTGTTCGTTTTTTCTATATGATTAAAGAATAATTGACGTTCCTTTTATTTGACCGTTTGATTGCCGACAACAACAATTATTGGGAGGAGAGGGGTTTTTGGGGCCATGTTTAAATAAAAATTTTAGTTACTTCTTTTATTTTACATTTGATTGCCAACAACAACAATTATCAGGCAAAGAAGAGATGTATGTTTAAATAAAAATTGAAGTTACTTTTTTTATTTTTGACATTGGACGAAGGCCATTTAGAATCTCTCAAACAAGCTTGCCTTTACGAAGTGAACATTTCCGTCGGCAGATGTTTTTGGACCTCAAATCTGCATATATTTGCCGCACAATCCAATCTTTTCTTTCAGCAGCAGGATGTTTTTTTTTCTTTTTTTCTGCTGTAGAAATATTCCATTGCTAGCTTCCATGTCTGGCAATTCTCATCTTTTCAAGTTTTCTGTTGTGGGAATTAGCCATATTTTTTGTCTCGGAAATTTTTTCACTAAAACATGACTCAAAGCGTGATTTTTAAATTTTTACGCTATTCCACCCTAATCAAAAATTTAAAAGAAATACAAATTTATGAGGAACAATCACTACTGTTAAAATTGATAAAATGTAACAGTACATCAATTCGTCTTAAAAAAAAAAGGCACCGATAAAAATTTAAATAATTTTGACATGATCACATTAACACACCCTCGTACGATATTGTTACATAAAATACATAATGCAGCATTATGATATAGTGCATGACACAAACAACTATGGCATTTTCCTCTGCTTTTAGCATCAGAAAAAGCCACACCATTAGCCGCTAAGCCGAGTTAACACTCTTTCTAGATTTTATCGTAGAAAAAAGACTTAACTTCCGAGTTAACACTCTACCTTTTAGCGTAGAAAATAGACTTAACTCCAAGTTAACAATCTTTCTAGGATTTCTTTTAGAAAGAATGCTTAAAGGCTTGGGAGCAGCTGTGGAAATGGCATATTTCTAGAAATTTAGCTAGAAATCACGCCTCTAGTGGCTGACATGAAGGATCAGATGACAACCACATTTCACTTTATTGAATTGTAAAAATGCTGACATTTATTACTCATTTGGATGTAACTGAATTTTTTCAATTAAAGAATTCTTTTCATATAATATTAGCAATAAAAAATAAAGCCAGTAATGTGCAAATTTTACATAAACCAAGTTTCTGTTATTTTAAAAGATTGGATATATTTATACTTGAAAGAAACATGTCAGAATTTAAAAACAACAATAATTTAATCCAAATCTTCAATTGCTATTATTTGTGTTTGATTTCTCTATTTCAAGAAGAATTACTTCTACACATTAGAATCAGAAACAATGAAACACAGACAACTATGGACCAGTGGGGAAAAAAGAATGAGACTTTCCACTTTTGTGATATGATATTTCTGTATAAAAATTTTCATTAAAACATGTGTTTGTTTTGTTCATATTTTTATTTTAAAATACATGATCAAATAGTATATAAAGATTATTATATGATTTGCAACAATAAAAAGTCAGAGAGATTCATTTTTTATTATAATTTAAACTCTTATCTGATGATATAGATTAATTTATGATCCAATGTTTTCAAATTTTCATTTTTTTTTAATTTAAGATTTGGCATGAGTATATTTATATAGAATGGTTGACATACACTCAATTTTTATGTTGGTTTAATTATTTAGAAATTATATTAGTGAATAAATAAAGATCAATTTTTATTTGATCATATTTTTATTTATCATTGTATATTCTATTTAAAGTCTAATGAATATATTTTGACCCTGTCCTTCAACATTTTCCTCATAAAATACATTAATTGTGTAATAAAAGTTATTTAGAGAGTGCTAATTTTAAAACAGAATAAAAGTTTAAATTGATTTTTGTAAATTAATTTATACACAAAAAAATTCTTTAATAAATTTTTTTAACAAGAATTGTTTTATTTAGCCATTAATATTCTTTCAACTGAGTTTTATGAGATAACTTGAAGCCACTTCAAGTCGCATGAATTCCATCATTTTTAAGGCTACGATAAAGATTTTACCATCATTTGAAAGGTTATAAAAAGTTCTGTAAGATGCTGCCCGCTCTTGAATTATTTTACAAGTAAAAAATCAATAAAACTGACATTGAAGATCTAACAAAGGGAGGAGGCAGTCTGTTCTAAGCATTGATTGGCTCTCAACTATTGAGGACAAAGAAATTGGCTTGTCAATAACTTCCACTCTTACAATTTCTTTTGTTTCATTTTGAAAGAGATAAAATAATGTTTTAGACTATTGTAAAAGTATTTTTTACATATTATAAATTATTTTGATAAAATATGCTAAAAATAAAATTATTATAGAAAAATATATAAGATTTTAATAAAAATTATTTACTTTTCGGGAATGTATAACTGAGAAAGAAACCACTGACATCAGCAACACTTTTTAGCTGGTTACTAACATTCATTTTAGATTTGCCACTATCAAATATTTTTATAATTATAAATAAAAATTTATTTTTGAAAAAATTTTCATTCACTTTCATAACCTGTCAAATTATTAATATACTTTTTACAAATGAAACTAAAGTGAATATAATATTAAAAGATAAATATATTTTGACTTTTTGACCATTGAGTTTGTGAATTGACTATTTAAAAGTTTAGACTTTTACTTCACTCAGCCAATAAAATAATCAGTGCTCAAAAAGATATTGTAAAGGAATTTGAAAGAGGGTGGGGTAGACATTTATAAAATAAATATCATGTCTATTTACTAAGAAAGTGTCTGGTGAAAATCGTATCGGGGAGATGTAAATTTTCTCTATAAAATATTTATTGAAGGAAAATTGTATAAGAAATTCAGAATAAATAAAAGTATTAAAAATCTGTTCAAGCAGAGTTATATATGTTTGTGTAAATGTATATGTGTAAAGTATATTATAAAATTTTAATTATAAAAATAATCAGTAATCATTGAGGGTCTTACGTGGTATCAGTGAAAAACTTATTGAGAGGTTATTACTTTGTTTTAATTTTATATACATAGCAATTGATTCTCATTCAAAATCTTGAGTTCAATGCTGGTCTGCTAGATATTTTTTTATTTATTAAAAAATTTAATTTTATCTCTCTTTTCAAGGGATTTTGAACAAGCAGGGAAATTCAACAAAACGACATGATGTCTGTAAAAATGTGAATAGATAATTTATGAATATTCACAAGAAACCAATTAAAATTGGTTATAATTTAATTGACATGTAGTATCATTTGGAAACTGTGGGATGCATAGCAGAATATAAAAACTCAGCCATTTTTAAGTAGGGGTTTCATCACCATTTTGTGTCTAGGAAGAACTCCATTAAGGTTAAAAGTATCACTTTCAAATACTAAAAATCAGGTTTTTATTGTTGTCCTGGCTCAAAATTTTGAATGAAAATAAGTTAAAATTTGTATTATTGTAAAATATGATTAGTGAGTAAACTTTCTATTGGACATATGTTGTCTTTCCTTGAAGTTGATCATCAGCATGATTTCCTATATGATTTTGATCACCTTAAACAATCAAAGAGTAATGCAATATTAACCCCAGCTAAAATTTTACCCTGAGAAAATTAAGGAAGCAATAAGTTTTCTGAATTTTTATTTCAAATCTTCACTTCTAAGGATGAATGGATATAACTATTTGTTCTACAGAAAATTTAAAAAGAAAATAATCACCATCAAGGAAAAGGGTGGAAAAGAATTATAGTGCAAATGTTGTATTTGTTAAATCCCGCCAAAATATTGTCTGGATTATTGAAGACTGGAAAAGATGAATTGTTAATAGAAAAAAATAAGATTAATACCTAGAAGAAAATATATTATTAATGAAAGTGATATGCTTACCACCAATGAAAAAATTTAAGAAATATAATACTACAACTTTTGGAAAAATATGCATAAATTATTGAACTTCACCAACCTAAGCTATAGTGAAACGAATTATTTGTCCAGAAATAAAAAATTAAAAAAAGTTGATTATGTGTTCCATTATAATATTGAATAAAATATCAGTTAAGAAAACTTGAACTGCATAAAGGAATTAAAATGCTATTTGAAAATTATTACTTTGTTGAATTATACTATTTACATCTAAAAATGTGAATCCCTAAAATAAATAAATACCCTCTGGATTATTATTTCTAGTGTTTAAGAGAGTGGTATATTGATAAACTTCGAAACTAAATATCTCAACAGTATGGATTAATTAGTTAAATAATTTATAAATATTTTTATGATTTCAATATTTGAATAAAGTGTGCACACAAAACTATAAGAGATGTTTTGCAACTGCAGGGATGCAAAAAAGACCTTGGAGAATTGTATTGATCAGAGACTATATAAGCATTATTATTTTATTCATTGTTATTTGTATATATAAAACACATATTTTGCGGGTTCATCCATGTTAAAAAATGTAAAGATTGATATACCGACATGTTTTGACTTAATCACACAAGGCATCTATTGGGAGATAAAAGATAGAAAAATGCTTGTAGAGGCACCACAATCAATGATTTAAAAAAAATGTTAAAATTCCACCAATAGCAAAAATATTAAATAAGGAATTTTTTTTTTTTTAAATATTACCAAATAGGAGGAAGTTTGCATGTATCATCTTACTTATTGATACAATCTGGCCTTTTAAGTATCTCAATGGCTTCTCTAATTTTGCACTGGTAGAGATTATCACATCTAGATATGATCCTGGTACTAGAAAAGTCAATTTTATGACCTAATCTATAGTATGGAATGAGAGTGCTGATGATGATGAGTGTTGTTTAACTGCATTAGCATGCTAATCTCTCCTAACATTGATGCAACAATTACTCATAACTATGTAAGAAGATTTACAATTTTCACATGAAATGTTATAAACCTCATGAGATTCAAGTAGGATTGAATCCTTAGTCTTGGGTATTATATTGCTGATATTTTGATGAGTAGAAAAGGTTGTATTTACATTATAGCATTTTAATATATGTGCAATACTCTCTGTAATTTCTTTTACATATGGAACACATATCCTAATAGTTAATTTATCATCTTTTTGTTTTCTATTTTGTCCATTTTGGGTTTGAAATAAGGTTTTTTAATAAATTTATAATTATAACTATTTGATAATAAAACACTATTAATATGATTTATTTATTCTTTCAGATATGACTTATCTGAAAGGTTAATTGCTCTATTTAAAAGAGTTTTGGCTACAAAAACTATCTGAATTGGATGATGATAACAATGTAAATGGAAATATCTGTCCATGTGTGTATTCTTTCTGTAAATCAAAAAAAAAAAAGAAAATATTTGGTGTTCTTGTGACTAGAACATCAAGAAAAGGGAGTTTCCCATCAGACTCTGTCTCCATTGTAAATTTAATATGAGGGTGCATTTTATTTAAATGTAAGAAAAAAATCATCTAATTTATTTTTTCCATGTTGGCATATGACAAAAGTACCATCTATGTATGTGAGCCAAATGAGAGTTTTTAAAGATGGTGATTTTAAAGCAGGAGTTTCTATATTTTCAATGAACAAATCAGCTATTACTCCTGAGATAGGTGAGCTCAAAGGAGTACCAAAATTTGTCTGTAATGCTGTCCATTGTATACAAAATATGTGATCAAGAGTCAATGTTTAATCAAAACAATAATATGGTCTGGTAAATTGCAGCATTATGAAATCCCATTTAAAGTTTCATCAATTGGATAATTTGTAAACAAAGACACGACATCAAAACTGACAAGAATGTCATTAGCATTAATTTTAATTTTTTTAAAAACATAAATAAAATGAAAAGAGTTTTCAATATATGCTTTAATAGATGGGATTGTAGGTTTAATAAAATCCAATAAATATTTAGCTAAAATATGGACGAAGGGAGGGTATCTTGGTTTGTGAATTTTTGTAAGTCCATAAAATTTTGGACAGACACATGATTTTTCACGAGGGATTATTTTATTTTTTATATCTGTTTCAATAGGCTATTTATTAATAATGGCTTTTGTTGTTTTTCTAAATACATAATATGATTTCTTTTTCATGATTTATAAATTTTATCATTAAGTAAATCTAAAATTTTATTATAGTAAATGTCAAGATCCACGACAATAGTAGCATTACCTTTATCAGCTGGAAATACAACAATTGATTTGTCCGAGTTTATATTATTTAATGCTAGTCTTTCTTTTTTTGAAATATTATTTTTAGGAAGCTTAGTTTTTTTGAAAACATTGCAAATCTCGGCTCTAACCAAATCAGCCGATGAAGAATCTATTTTATCGAGAGCAGATTCAACATTACAATCATTTTTTTCAAAAGGTATCTGGGAAGGTGTTAAAGCAAAATTATAACTTTTTCTAAACTTGAAACTTCATTTGTAGAGAGGGATTTCATAGATAAATTATAAACGGTATTTTGATTTGGATATGTAATGATTGGTGATTGTGTTCTAATTAGCATTTGTATTTTTTTTATTGCTTTGCTGTTACAAATTTCAATCTAAAATTTGCAATACAATCAAAACTAGTCCACAGTAAATGATGTATTGTATTACTTCAATAAAATATATCCTTTATTGTGGACTTTAATAAAATACATCCTTTACTGTGGACTAGTTTTGATTGTATTGCAAATTTTAGATCGAATAAAGATTCAGAATTTGTAATAGCAAAGCAAAAGAAAAAATTACAAATGCTAATTAGAATACAATCACCAATCATTACGTATCCGAATCAAAAAAACCTTTATAATTTATCTAAGAAAGCCCTCTCTACAAATGAAGTTTCGGTTTTAGAAAAAGGTTTTAATTTTGCTTTAATGCCTTCCTGGATACCTTTTAAGAAAATTGTTTGCAATGTTGCATCAGCTTTCGATAAAATAGATTCTTCATCGGGTGATTTGGCTAGAGCCATGATTTGCAATATTTTTTAAAAAGCTAAGCTTCCTAAAAATAATATTTCAAAGAAAGAAAGACAAGCATTAAATAATATAAAATCGGACAAATCATTTGTTGTACTTCCAGTTGATAAAGGTAATGCTACTGATGTTATGGATCGTGATATTTACCATAATAAAATCTAGATTTGCTTAATGATAAAATTTATAAACCATCAAAAAAAGATCATACTACGTATTTGGAAAAAAAACAACCAAAGCCATTATTAATAAATCGCCCAGTGAAACAAGATAAAAAAAATCCCTTGTGTGGCTGTCCAAAAGTTTATGAACTTCCAAAAATTCACAAACCAGATACCCCCCCCCCTTGTCTAATAGTAAGCGCAATAGGATCTCCAACTCATATTTTAGCTAGATATTTATCAGATTTCATTAAACCTACAATCCCATCTATTAAATCATATATTAAAAACTCTTTTCATTTTATTTCTGTATTAAAAAATTTAAAAATTAATGCTAATGACATTCTGGTCAGTTTTGATGTCGTGTCTATGTTTACAAACATTCAAATTGATGAAACTTTAAATGTTATTTCACAATGCTGCAAATTACTAGACCATATTATTGCTTTGATTAAACATTGTCTCATGAAAACATATTTTGTATACAATGAATAGCATTACATACAAGTTTTTGATACTCCTGTGGGCGCATCTATCTCAGGAGTATTAGCTGATTTATTCATGGAAAATATAAAAACTTGTGCTTTAGAATAATCATTTTTAAAACCACTCATTTGGCTCAGATACATAGATGACACTTTTGTCATATGGCAACATGGAAAAAATAAATTAGATGATTTTTTCTTACATTTAAATAATATGCATTCTTATATTAAATTTACAATGGAGACAGAGACTGATCGAAAACTTCTTTTTCTTGATGTTCTAGTCACCAGAACACCAAATAGTTTATCTTTTTCGATTTATAGAAAAAATACAAACACAGACAGATATTTACATTTCCAATCTCATCATCATCCAACTCAGATAATTTCTGAAGCCAAAACTCTTTTTAAATAGAGCCATTAATCTTTTAGATAAGTCACATCTGAAAGAATAAAGAAATCATATTAATAGTGTTTTATTAGCAAATAGTTATAATTATTAATTTATTAAAAAGCCTTATTTTAAGCCCAAAATGGACAAAAGAGGAAACAAAAAGATGATAAATCAGTTATTAGGATTTGTGTTCAATATGTAAATAGATACTACAGACAGTATTGGACATATATTAAAACACTATAATATAAATACAGCATCTTCTACTCATCAAAATATCAACAATATTATAACCAAGCCTATGGATTTGATCCCTCTTGAATTTCATGGTGTTTATCAAATCTCATGTAAAAATTGTAAAGCTTCTTACATAAGTATGAGTAATTGTCACATCAGTGTTAGGAGAGATGAGCATGCTAATGCAGTTAATCAACACTCATCATCAGCAGCATCTTCACTCCATAATATAGATACAGGTCTTTGAGTACCAGGATCATATCCAGATGTGATAATCTCTACCAGAGCAAAATTAAAGAAGCCATTGAGATACTTAAAAGGCCAGATTGTATCAATAAGCGAGATGATGCATGCAAACGTCCTCTATTTGGAAAGATTTTTTTTTTAAAAAAAAACATTCATTTAACATTTTTGCTGTTGGTGGAACTTTAACATTTTTTTTTCAAATCAGTGACTGTAGCAACAACCGTTTTTCTACTTTTTATTACCCAGTAGAAGACTTGTGTGAACAAGTTGAAATGTTAGTATATCAATATTTTTTTTTTTTTAACACGGATGAACCCACAAAATATGTCTTTCATATACACAACCCATGAAAATCTTCACCACACACACACACATATATATATATATATCTGATGTGTTAGAATACTACTTTATCTTGTGGCTGAGTTTTAAAGTTAACCAATATTTATTCTAAGTTTGTATTAGTATAATAATTTAAATATGCCTTCTTTAAGTATAAATTTATTGCTTTGCCCTAATTGCATGAATGTGAAATATGAATAAAATATTTATAGTACAATGTGTTTATAAAATAAAATGTTATTATTTAAACTTTAATGCTAATAAAGGTTATATGTTTTAACTTTATGTTGTCATAGAATGAGATAGAATTGTCCCAAAAGAGTGAGAGAAAATGATTTGGCAAATGATGCACATTTCTTATTTCTTGTTGTTAAAAATTAAAAACGATTTTAAATGTAAGCATATTTAAGCTTATAAAATTATTGGCTCATGTGTCAGGGCAATATTTGTTGTGGAGAGTAGGTTTAAATTTTTTATGTGTGTGTCTGAATTTGTAAAGGATCCTTGTTTCCCGAGGTCCATTAACCCACTCATACTTTGAATGATAGAGAAACATTTTTTGGCCAATTTGCCCCCTGGTAAATTTTTCCATACTTATTATACAGTATATTAAATTATGCATTTATAATTAACCACTGTAAAAAAGAGGATATATAAATTGTACATCAATGGTACCAATGATGCATAAGATGTCAAGTTTTAGATCTTTTTTGTTTCGGAATGAAAAATTATGTTGTTACCAAAATGATAAACTGAAAAAATATTGAAATATTTTCCAACAAATTGATTGATGTTGGTTATAAAATGAAACAAATAAACAATACTTTATGTCAATTTAAAAAAAGTTATAATGATTTAAAGGAAATGAAGATTAATAGTAAACAATGGATATCGTTTCCATTTATTTCAAATCCACAAGTGAAATTTTTTAAGGATACATATAAGAATGTGTTTAATGTTTCATTCTACATTCCAAACAATATTAATAAATTAGTCAATAATTCTAAGGATGCCATATCTGTCAAGCAGAAAAGTAATATCATATATCAAATTTTTTTGGGATTGTATGCTATCATATATAGGTGAATCTAGATGCAGTATCGAGAAGAGATTGAGGGAGCATGAATTGTTATATAAGCGTGTAAAAAGTAAAAATAATGATTTCATTTCTCTTTCAGTTTTTTTTTTGATCATGAAAAAACAGGTAAATATAAATTTAAATTTGATTTTGAAAATATGAAAATTCTTCATGAGGAGAGAAAACATAGTAAAAGAAAAATT
The DNA here is from genome assembly GCA_028023455.1 of Epiperipatus broadwayi. NCBI lineage: Eukaryota > Metazoa > Onychophora > Udeonychophora > Euonychophora > Peripatidae > Epiperipatus > Epiperipatus broadwayi. The sequence continues at coordinate 1,335,261 of JAQFVV010006231.1, forward strand.
AAAGAGGCAATTGTTATAAACAGGAATAAAATGCATTTAATAAATTGACAAGCTGCTAACATTAAAATACGAGATTCGTGAGATTTGAATTGATGATGTTTACTACCGCTTTTTTTTTTTTTTTTAATTTAATGGCAGTTGAGGCAGGTTTAAGAAATTAACAGAAAGTATTTCTGCAGATTTAAGGGATTGTTTGTAATAGTTTGTAAACCGTTAAATTTATTATTTCAATTATATATATATATGATTACTTAATTATGATTCAATAAATATCCAATAGACATCTATTGTATATGTGATATAATGATCTGACTGGATATTATAAAATGCAGGATTATCTATTTGATTTATTAATAAGATGTTCTTGTACAGCACTTCATTTTAATACATATCTTAAGCAATAATTGCAAATTGATATAGGTATATTAATATTATTTACTATTTTATTAAACTTGATATAAAACTGATTAATGATTTTGTTTCATGAAATCATTAATCACATTGCAAGTTTATAAAACATTTTTAATGTGTTGTTATAACCATTCAAAAACTTCTTTATTTAAGTAGGGAATATCATTAAATGTTAATACTAATTTATATTACTATATCTAATATTTGATTAGTAAAAATATATCAGAACATAGTTATTTACTGATTTGAATTTGATTTCATTCCATTATAAATTAAATAGTTATCTTAGGCATATATCATTGTTTAGGACACTGCTATATGATTGCACTGCCTATCATAATTTATTTTGAAATAGTGAGTACATTTAGTGATATCTGAGGCAATTATCTTGTTTGTTTATTTTTGTTTTAAATATTATCTGAACAAATGGGGTTTGAATAGAGATTGTTGTCAGTATTTTAATTTAGTGTAGTTGATAATCTAAATAATTATTGATTGAATATATTTTTATTGCATAGTGTAATGAATGAATGAGATAGATCATTTTATGTGGGTTATAATAGAGTTACTATTTATTGATCCTTGTTTTGCTCTGTTATAAATAATATTTAAACCATAAGAACATTGCTTCATTAACTTTTACTTTCATTTTGTGTTAGTAATAGATAGTTGTGTAAAAAACTTATAGGGCAATTTTTTTTGTTTCATAGCATTTGCTAATCAAACTAATGTAGAGAGATAGTGGGATACAATATCAATTATTATCATTACAAAATAGATACCCAATGGTGGCCAATGATGACCATGTTTAGACGGTGATCATTACAAATATCAAATTAACTTTTGGGGCTGTTACAAAATGATGGCTCCACGTTTAGGCTAGATTTGTATTATTATAAATATTGACTCAATTCCTGATACATACTAAAGTTTTTCTATTCTCATCCTATATTCAAATTATTGTTTCAAATCTATAGGACTATTAATGAAGAAGGTAGCATCATTATCCCATTAGAAAATGGCGACCAACAATTTGTCTATATTTTTATTCATTTAAAGTTAATATTTCCCATTGTTATTAGTTTATATATACATAAAGATAAATTATATATATATAATTGATACATGAAGTCAGATATCATAGTAACTTAAATAAAAAATATTTCATTTATGAATTTTAATCATGACCAAATTATGTTTATTGTACAAAAATGATACTCCAAAATTTTTAATTTCACTTATCATTATGTTAAAAATAATCTCTGGCAAAATATAATTTGAAAAATTTGAAATTAAACTTGTCTTTAAAATATATAATTATTGGAATAAATTTTAAATGAATATACTGCATTTAATTTTTTATTCATTTTTTTTCTCTTGATAATTGCAAACATGATGTTTTTTAAATTAATTTCTATTATGGCATTTTTTTGCTTTTCGCAACTGAGATAACTTTTTTTAAAGTTATTTATAACTTGTACTTTTTACCAAAACTTCACAAATAAATTATTTTTTATTTCAGTGGAGAAAAATAAATAAAGAATTTTATTTTTCATTTTCCAGCTTTGGAATTAATAATTTAATATTGCTTGTCCCTTATAAATGTAACTGCTAGATATTTTTTAATTTGGTATTGTCATTATCTCTGTACATAAATATTGGCTCAATGTAGAGATATTATGTATACTAGTAATTTTATGTTTATGTTATCAGATTATATAGGGAAATAGATATGTTTCTATAAGCTGCTTTATATAAATGTTCAAATGTTTCTAGATCCCAATTTAAATTCTATATTTTTTTGAATTTAAGGTAAAACAAGTTATGGCTACCCATGAATGGGTTATGAGTCACTCAGAGAGCATCAATGATATTGCATTTCTGGACAAAGCCAACACAACCAACATCAAAACTATCCACAATATGCTATGAGTTAACTTAGAAAATATTAATAATCATGCATTACATAACTAATGTAAACTTGAATATTGTGCAGAATTGTAGAAATTTATTGCTAACGTTTATCACAGATTGCACCATAATGTCACCAACATGGGATTTGAGCTTTCCATCGTCAGATTTCAATGGTATGGATGGTTGAAGAGTTGAAGGTTGGAGTAGATTAAAGCCAGTGCTCATGGCAATAATATTGATATCAGCATGGGATTTGAGCTTTCCATCATCAGATTTCATTGTTATGGATGGCTGAAGAGTTGGAGGTTGGAGTAGATAGACACTAGTCCATTAAAGTATGAATGTTTGCTATCCTAATATAAACTGAACAATGATTATATATATATATATGTGTGTGTGTGTGATAATAATCTAGACCAATGATGAGTGCTGGTTCAGCATGAAATATGTATATTGATGATTATTTATTTTTTCTACATGTGTGTGGTCATGTGTATCAGTGGTATGAAATAGTGTTGATAGTTGAAGTATGCTTGAAAGTCTGAATTCAAATCCCTTATATTTATTTAATTTATGTAAACAACATTGTAGCTATAATACAATGATTGTTTATTTTACATTAATAAAAAATGTACATTGAAAAATATTTTTTCTTAATCCCTTTTAAAAATAATCTTTTCAGAAACGAACATAAAAGAAATATATTTGTATCAAAGAGAGATATTTTTAATGTCAAATTTTATTTGTTATTTTCCTAGTAATTTAATTATTCCTGGTATTACTGAAAATAATCATATAATTAATTTTTACATAAGTTCATTTCTTCTTTTACTTTATAAACTTTGACTAATTATGCAGATGTGAAATTGTGCACTATGATTTAGTGTCACACCATTATTCCTCTGCTTAGAATTTATTTTTTAAACATTGAAATACACTACAAAATAAAAAGTTCTTATTGGTATTACAACAATTAACATAATGAATGTTATCCTGTGCTCCTGAGTACTGCAAAGCATCTAACCATCAAACAATAAATTGTGTAGTGCAGCCTGAGAAAACCCGAAGGCTACTTCAGTTTAATCATTTAAAGCTCTCTAAAGGCTAAATATTAATATCACTTTTAACATCTGAAACCTAGTCTCCTGAGTTATATATGAGAGTTAGCAAGGAATAGTGATAAATGTTTTCAAAAATAGAAACCATAAAGAATGCAAGTAAGGAATCTCAAGATATATTGTAGGATTGAAGAAATTTTGATAATAAGATATCCATATAGAGAAAAGCATGTGATTTTTAAACAAAGCATTATAGCCAGAAAGTCAAGTTCCTGCAGAGCAATTTTATAACAATAATAAATAACTATTCAAGAAATTCTAGAATTATTTGACTATAAAACTGAAATTGTAGAAATAAAATGTCAGTACTATGTAATTGTTTTGATGGAAGACTATCTAAATGGAATCCATTTTATCAAATTGTTGGATATCAATTTTTAAGACATAAATTCTGATAGCATGTACTCTATAGGGGAGCCTGACAATTTAAATAATAACTGCAATTTAGAAACAAAATTCAAACAAATGTTTTTAATAACAGGTCACAGACTTTTTAAATACAGATACAGAAGAAATAGTAAAAAAAGTTTCCAAAATCAATTTCCCTAACAAACTTAGAAATTATATCATACCATTTACACCTTCTTAGACACTTTATCAATACTTTTATTTGTATTATTTGTATTACACTAACAGTTTCGACTGTCCTGCAGCCATCATCAGAGCTACAATATTCAAATATATAATTATACAATTATTACACTTATCCACATATTGATATATATATATATATATAATTAATACACAATATAAACAAAAATAATTATACATTTTAATATGATCTTTATAAATAATCATTTCCCATTTTATTATCTTATCTTTTAAATAATGTTATCAATATTTTATACTAATTTATTTTATATCATTTTATTTTATTTTTTAAATATTATTTAATATAATAATTATAACTTTAACATTTATTTAACTATTTAATGCATATTATTCTCATTTGTCTTATATTATAAAATCAACTTCTAATCTTGTCTTATTTTTATGAAATATTTCTATCAATTAACTTTACCCACATTACCAATTATTTTTTATTACAAAAAAAATACTTACTTCTTGTTGATTCTATTACCAAAACCCAACTGACAAAAAATTCAAATTTTTTTTATTTGTTTAAACCTCCCTCTATTGTCATTTTCTTTAACTTTTTTCTTTTAACCTTTTCAAATTTTAATTATTATTAACAATTGTTTATAAAATTATTGTTATTACCCTGAAATCTCTATTATGACTTGGTTTTGTACTCTTAATCAAGATTGCTTCTTTAATTTTCCTATCCCTATTATTATTTGTGTAATTAATCATTTTTATACAATCTTTTTTCAAACCTATGACCTGTTTCTAATGAATGCAAATAATTAGGTGATCTCTTATCATATTTATGTTGAATTTATACCAATATAAATATGATAAAAAATCACCTATTTATTTGCATTCATTACAAACAGGTCATGGGTTTAAAAAAGATTGTATAAAAATGATTAATTACACAAATAATAATAGGGATAGGAAAATTAAAGAAGCAATCTTGATTAAGAGTACAAAACCAAGTCATAATAGAGATTTCAGGGTAATAACAATAATTTTATAAACAATTGTTAATAATAATTAAAATTTGAAAAAGGGTTAAAGAAAAAAGTTAAAAAAAATGTCAATAGATGGAGGGTTAAACAAATAAAATAAAAATTTGAATTTTTTGTCAGTTGGGTTTTGGTAATAGAATCAACTAGAAGTAAGTAATTTTTTGTAATAAAAAATAATTTGTAATGTGGGTAAATGTAATTGATAGAAATATTTCATAAAAATAAGACAAGATTAGAAGTTGATTTTATAATATAAGAAAAACGATAATAATATGCATTAAATAGTTAAATAAATGTTAAAGTTATAATTATTATATTAAATAATATTTAAAAAATAAAATAAGGTGATATAAAATAAATTAGTATAAAATATTGATAAAATTATTTAGAAGATAAAATAATAAAATGGGAAATGATTATTTATAAAGTTCATATTAAAATGTATAATTATTTTGTTTATATTGTATATTAATTATATATATATCACTCTGTGGATAAGTTTAATAATTGTATATTTATATATTTGAATATTGTAGCTCTGATGATGACTGCAGGACAGTCGAAATTGTTAGTGTAATACAAATAAAAGTATTGATAAAGTGTCTAAGAAGGTGTAAATGGTATGATATGTTACAATAAAAATCAATACATAGGAAAAGAAGAAGAAGAAAACTTAAAAGTTACACTATAAGTAGTGGAATAGTTTCAAATCTTAGAATTTAAAAAAAAGAAATAGGAGAATATGAGAAATATAGATAAATCAAATTATCAGATAATACCCAGGTGCAAAAATGTAATTTTTAAGGTGGAGCATCTTACAAATCATCATATTTATATACAAGTTTTAATACAGTCAAGATAAAAAAGTATGAAAAGACCAATCTTGTATTAGAAAATTAGCAAGAATGCTGAGAATAATAGAAAACATTTTAGAACAATTACAACACTCTACTTTCCAAAAACATCTTCACAAATGTAAAGATGTATTGGTATGTAGATTTGAAATGTACCTGTGTACTCAAGATAGTCATGGATGTGTAAAATGGACACAAAAATTTCATATTAGGAGTAAGAATATATATATAGACTTTAATAACCATGCAATTAATTACCAGATAATTATTATTTTACTAATTCAGAATTAATGTCACAAAACTATAAAATATCATATCAAAAAAATAAATCATTTTTATCATAGCTAAGTTGGAGTAATAGTATCTGATATTGTATTGTGCTGAAAGACATTTCCCAGTTACATTTTGGACTAGCACAAAAGGTGACTTCAAGAAAATATTCTCCACTTTCTAATTCAGAAAATATAATACTATGAAAATATAAAATTATATCAGTAATGTATTCGCTTACTTATTTTCAGAACTTACAGTTTATGAATGACTCAGATTTACATCTGTATGAATAACATAACTTTTCTGAAGACATTAGACAGGATAAAATTAGTGAAAAGATGCAGTTTAGCAAACTTTCATCATCAGAAATTTGATAATACTTCTAGAAGTAAAGTCATTAATCACTCCATTCCTTCAATAATGCATTGTATATATTGTAAAATCATTCTCTTTCAGCAATCTAATATTAAAAAAATATATAATATGTATGGGAACACTCTAAGGTATTCAGTTATTTTATAGAATTAAAAAACGATCATAAAAATAACCCATAATGCGAGAATGAATATAATATTCATAACATGAAAAATTGTATTCACACTAAATTTTTTTTTTACAATAAAAAATCATATAAGTCAAAGTTATTCACAATGAAAATTATTTCTCTCTTTTTTTTTTACACTTAAATTGGGAAATTACATAATGGTATAGGTAGTTCAATATATATATATATATATATATAAATGTAAAATATGGTACCCGTTATAAAATATTATATATATGTTTTAATCTTGCATAAGTAAATTCATTTAATAATAAGTATTTGCAGTGTTACTTTAGATAATAAAAAATGGATATCTATGCCGTTTATAAATAACATGCAATCTAAATTAAGAAAATATTGAAAGAATAGTATAATATTTCATTTTGTGTTCCTCCAAATGTTAATCGATTGATTAATAATTCTAAGAGTATAATTTTTAAATTGCAAAGAAGTAATATAATTCATCAAATTTCATATGGATGTTAGAAATGTTATTTCGGTGAATCGAGATGTACTGTGGAAAAAAGATGGACGGCGCATCAGTTATTATATAATCGAATTAAAAATAACATAAATAGTCCATTTAATACAGTTTCAGTATGCTTTGACCATGAAAAAACTTGTAATTATGAGTTTACATTTAATAGTAATGAAATAAAAATATTAATGGAAGAAAGAAATCATTCAAAAAGGAAAATTAAAGAGTCAATATTAATTGATAAATATAAGAATGATGTTATTAATAGGCAAGTTGCAAATACAGCCATACACAACTTATGGAAATATACGTAACATTAAATTTAAAAAATTTGAAATTCAGTTAAAGTTTTTGTTTATATATATATATATATATTAAAAAAAATCATAAAGATTAATCTTTCTAATGACAAATAACATTTCAACCTTCAAATAAGAAAAAAATAAATTATATTATGTGTAGATGTTAAACAATCAGTAAAATAACTGAATAGATTGTTTTATTTGATTTATTCTCACACAAGTATAAGAGAAAAATGACTCAAATAATGGAGAATAGTAACTATTAAAATAAAAGAAAGAGAGAGACAGAAAGAGAGAAATGGAGAGAATATAAGTTACTTTTGTTTATCTCTTAAGTTATTTTAAGAGTTTAAATAAAGAAATGTATCAATATCAAGCAATTAATATTATGTTACAAATTATGTAAAATATAATAAACGCTTTGCTATGCTTAAAATAAAAAAAAAAAAAATGTAAACATTAGATTATCAGAATACATTAATATTTAATCACTGTTTTTATATTAGTTATTAATACACATTTTTGATCATAAATATTGTTTTTAACATAGATATATAATTTAATTTTATAATTTAAAGATAAAACATGCATTTCAAGTTGAAGCAGCACTCATCAGTGGGCCCAGGTCACTATCTCCCATATATATCTGTATTATATGAAGACTATTTAGCTGTAATAAATTGTTACATATTCATTTACCATTGTCAAACTCACTCCACTCACAACTTTGACACCATCCATCTCAGATAAATACAATAATGCTGATATATTATTTATATTTTCATTATTTGCACATATTCTTTTAACTCAAATTTTAAAAACAAACACATAATAAATTTTTTTTTTTCACCTTTGAAAAATATTTCTGAATAAAAAATATAGAGAAATGAATATAAAGGACCAGATATGTTTATTTCAAAACAAAATGTTTAGTAAGTTAATATACTTCTAACGTTAAATATGCAAATAAGTCATGATGTGGCTATATCAAGTTTTGAAGAACTTTGGATCATCATTATTCTTTGTCATTAGTCTTCAGCTGCATCTTAAGATGCAAATATTATAAAGTATAAATATATGTATTGCACCAGATCAGATTCCTTTTAGAAATAAATAAATTTTAACCATACATGCTTTCTGACCACACACCAAAATCGCTATGTATATAAAAATTACAATAATATGAGCAACAGTACTCAGGATGAAATTAATATTTTTATAAAACTCGCAAGCCATTTATTTCTTTCATTATGCCTTCATACCAGAAAGATATATATATTTAAAACAAAATGTAATTAGTTAAAACTAATATGTAATAATAGAACAAATACTCATATTTGTTGTATGTTATCTTGAATAAAGTTACTACAAAAAATGTGATAGATGTCATATTGGTAATGCAAGCTATATAGGTCATGTGATATATGACTGATTTTTACTATTTTAATTTTTGTAGTTTTTGTTTTTAGAAATAATTTTATTAGTTTAAAAAAAGATGTTATTTCATCATAGTCAAGATGTTTTGGATCACTTCTACAATTAGAAACTGTTTAATAGCATTTCATAAAGTTAACCTTTCTGAGGGTCACTTTATTATTGGCCAAGTGAGGTAAAACTCAGAAACTTTTAATTGGACAATTGACAAACTCTTTGATAGAAATACTTTCATCTTTTAATATATATTAATTTTATTTTCATTTTCAAAAAGTATATTAATTATTTGTAATGTCAGGAGAGTAAACAAAAGTTTTTTCAAAAATATATTTTTATTTGTATTTTATAGAAATATTCAAAAGCGGAAAAATCAAAGAAAACATTACGAGCAAATTACAAGCAATGCAAACATCATTTATATCCCTCCTAGATTTATCATTACAAAATTTTTAAGAATTTTTTAGTAAAACTTAGTGTTTTTCTAAAAATAATTATATTTTCAGCTTGTTTTAACCAAAATACATTATGATATGTAAATAAATACTAGAAAAATATTCTAAAACATTAAACTTTGTTTGAAAATTAAATAAACAGCTTGGGGCAATCTAAACTCTTGACAGGATGTCAAAATTATTGCTATCGCTAGTTTCTTTTTTAATTTACAATCGTGTAAAGTATACAATTTTTCAATAAATTCTTACTACTTTTGTAAAATAACTATATTTTCAGCAGATTTTATGAAGATAATTTATAATATGTATGAAAAATAATTAAAAAAACACTTTAAAACATATATTTTCATTTTCAGCTGTGAAAAAATATTTATCGGAATCATCAGCCAATAAGAATCGAGAATGGATGGCCCAACCAATCAAAACTGGCCTTCTTCTTTTGTTAAAGTTAAAACACTCCTAGTATTGACTTTTTATTTGTAAAATAATTCAAGAGAGGGCAGCATCTTATGGGACTTTTTCTAAATTTTCCAATGACTATAAATACATCACCATAGCTCGAAAATGGCCGATTTAGAGCGACCCAAAGCCTTTGATGCAACAATGTGTTGAACCCTATACATTAAACTAATTATAATATTTTAATTTGCTTAAGATGCATCTAATTTTTAAACTATTGACTGCAGATAATTTGGAAAATAGTGCAATAGCTAAAAATCTCACTTTACTGGCTTGAATAATTTTATTAGATCATTGGTCAACTAAATATGGAATTACAAAGCCTTTTGCAGATGACAATTTTAAAAGTGTGTCAATCCTGCATGCACCAACAATTTATGAACTAGAAAAACGAATACAAGTTGTCTTTCACATGATTTTTGCCCCCTATTCATGATAAATGCATAATCCAGTCATACCATCAATCTAACTAAAGAAGAACTCAAGAAAATTAGAGCAAGTAAAGCCTTAAACCTTTCCAAAACTGTCTTTTATTTTAAATTTTCGAAAGTGTTTGAAATTATTAATAGGTTAAAGGCCAAAATCAGAATTCTAATAATATGGTAAAATTAGTTTTTATTCAGAATAAATGGTCTTTACAAAATATTAATAATAATATTTATAACAAAATTAAACTTATCATTAATTTCTCTGAATAATTTTAACATCTATCCTCCATCTTATATAACTATTTAATTTTTTTCTTAACATATTTCTTTTTGGAACAGTGTCTCAAATAGAATTCATAATGATATTCTGGTCAGTTTTGATTTGATTAAACATTAACTCTTGAAACATATTTTGTATACAATGAACAGCATTACACATAAGTTTTTGGTACTACAATGGGCTCACCTATCTCAGGAGTAATATCTGATTTATTCATGGAAAATATAGAACCTCATGCTTTAAAATCATCATCTTTAAAACCTCTCATTTTGTCATAGGGCAACATAAAAAAATAAATTAGATGAATTTTTCTTACATTTAAGTAATATGCATCCTCATATTAAATTTACAATGGAGGCAGAGTCTGATGGAAAACTTCCTTTTCTTGATGTTCTAGTCACCAGAACACCGAATAGTTTATCTTTCTCGATTTACAGAAAAAATACACACATGGACAGATATTTACATTCTCATCTTCACCCAACTCAGATAGTTTCTGTAGCCAAAACTATTTTAAATAAAGCAATAAATCTTTCAGATAAGTCACATCTGAAAGAAGGAATAAATCATATTAACAGTGTTTTATTAGCAAATAGTTATAATTATAAATTTATAAAAAAAGTCTATTTCAAGCCCAAAATGGACAAAATAGGAAACAAAAAAATGACAAATCAGCTATTATGATTTGTGTTCCATATGTAAAAAGGAACTACAGACAGTATTGGACATATATTAAAATGCTATAATATAAATACACCATTTTTTCCTCATCAAAAAATCAGCAATATAATAACCAAGCCTAAGGATTCAATCCCTCTTGAATCTCATGGTGTTTATAAAATCTCATGTGAAAATTGTAAAGCTTCTTACATAAGTATGAGTAATTGTTGCATCAGTGTTAGGAGGAGATGAGCATGCTAATGCAGTTAAACAACACTCATCATTATCAGCACTCTCATTCCATACTATAGATCCAGGTCATAATATTGATTTTTCTAGTACCAAGATCATATCCAGATATGACAATCTCTACAAGTGCAAAATTAGAGAAGCCATTGAGATACTTAAAAGGTCAGATTGTATCAATAAATGAGATGGTACATGCAAACTTCCTCCTATTTGGAAATATTTTTTATAAAACATTCTTAATTTAACATTTTTACTATTGGTGAAAATTTAACGTTTTTTTTTTCAAATCAGTGATTGTAGCGCCTCTACAACCATCTTTCTACCTTTTATCACCCAGTGGATGACCTGTGTGATCAAGTTGTAACGTTGGTATATTAATATTTTTTTAAAATATGGATGAACCTGCAAAAAATGTCTTTTATTTATGCAACCCGTGATCGTATCAACACACACACACATATATATATATATGCATTAATTTTATTCCTAAATACTATATAAGGAATGTAAATACTATAAATATATATATATTTTATTACAATCATATTTGTTTAAGTCTAGTTATCCATTTATCTTTCTCATTTCAAACTTAGTTAAGTATTTTTATTACACGCATCCTGTGATACATCACTGTGTTTTTGTTGTCTGAATGAGTAGTAAATAAATGGTGGGTTAACAATTAAGTAAGTATGGAAAGATATGTATCTGATCTATAGATATTTCTTGTTTTAATGATGGCGCTCTATTCTGCAGCATGCCAGATTAAAGGATAGACCTTCTCTTTATTTAGACATGTTTGATGGGAATGATGATCAGAAAACATGGTATAATACCCAGTCTGATCATCAGTAGTTAGGATGCGGTTATGTCTAAAATCCATTAACCCTAAGTCCTCATACATTCTAATACAGAATTGTATAAATCTAAAAAAAAATAGAAAGGGATGAGGAGAAAAACTTATACCTGTTTCATTTGTCGCTCTTAAACATGAGTTTTGGTTAAATTTGTCTCGATAAAAGTTTGAGTGTTACTGTTTAAACGTTCCAGTATAATGCACACACATATACTCAACTAACATTTTATAGTAAAACGTTTAAAAATCTGAAGTTAATAATATTTTTTTTTAAAAAAATCGATTTTTTTAAATCAAATCAAATATAAAAAATATTGAAATACATAACAATCTATAAATCAACGAGAATTTTATACAACACTGACATTTTATAAAAGCAGATATAGAAATCTTATCTGTAAAAATGAAATTTATATATAAATCAGACATTATGAAATTTTGTCTGAAAGTAATTAAACTATAATTTTATTCAAAGATCAAAAGGTGATCATATTGTGACTATCTATTGTTTCTAAACTCTCTTCATTGATATTTGTGTAACTATGGTTACGTATAACAATTGGAATTTTATTAACCAGATAAAATTTAATAAAAGCTAAAACAAATTTCAATTCAGTTCGTAAATGTGATTTTTAACATTACTTTTTTTATAAAAGTTTTCTCTCTTTCTCACATATTTCTACGTCTGTTTTTCTAAGATTGATAGATGCAATTATTATCAATGATTTTTATAATTAAACATCTACATATTATTAAGAACACGCGGTTTTTATTTAAATATGATGTCACCATATCTATATAATAGATGGAGTTGGTAATATATGTCCAGGCTAAAAACATTATTTATTATGAAAAAGCATCCTTAGTTATATTATTAACTACTTATAAAGTTGAGATAGCGTACTGGTAGGGTTCTTAGCATTGCTGAAATTGAATATCTATTTCTTTGTTAGGCTGTTTTCAGTTTGGTAACGACTTGAATACAGTAGCTTAATTGTTTCTTCAAATATATTGCATATATTTGAATACATGTTTATTAAATTATTTGATTTAAAAAGGAAAAGACCGAAAAGCCGTTTAAATAAACAATTACCACTAGGTGGAGGTATTTTTTCCATTCTAAATATATGTACACATTGAGAAAATACAGTATTCAGGAGATTATCCAATGGCTAAGGTTTTAAATATTTTCTAACACTATTTTATTATTTAACTCATGATAGATAGTTATTTAGAGTGTCTAAAAATGTATTATCTAGGATAAATTTCCTAATTTTCTTTTACATAATTTAACTCAAGTGTCAAATCAAATTCAAGATTGTTGGCATGGTATGCAAGCATAATAAGCTCCATATAAGTAAAAATAGAGTTCACGGAAATTAATCTTCTTTTCTGAACCCTCCTCACACAGTCAATATGAAAAAATAACTATTTGTAATAAGAATATCCACATATTAATATTAATGTGTAATAGTTTTCATTCCATGATTTTTATTTTGCACCTATTGAATAGCTAGTTATATAATTACAGATATTTTTCTAAAAAAAGTAAAATAAAATAAAAACTAAAATTTTTTTTAAAAAATTGTCAGAAAATTAAAAATGATAAAGATTACTAAGCAGCTAATAAGTCACTAATCATTACATTTAGGTGCAGTGCTCTCAAATCCAAGGCTCCTTACTGATGAAAGCCACAATCTAGAAACTAGTCTCCGGATATTAGATGAGTAGGCACTAGATAACGATTTAATGCACAAGCATTCTGGCATCCATTGATTACTTTGGCTTGCACTGAGTGGCACTACTATATAGAGACTTTTGCCTGTTTTAATAACATATTACGACTTGAAAATATATATATTAACTACTATAATAGAAATACATCATTCACTAAACAAAAATTTACATCCTTATTTTTTTTTATTTTAAACAATCTCAAGTACCTTTACCCTATTTTTTACATTATTTGTTTTATTTTATAGTAAACGTAAACAATATAAAACCTATTTTATATTTAATCTTTTTACATTTTTAACTACACATAAAAATATAAGTTAAAAAAAAAACAAAACTAACCTTCAAAACAAAATACCAATTTTGAAAATAAAAAAAGGACTAAATAGATAAAAGTTAGTAAAATGAAATATTTTATTTTGGCCATTAGTCTGAAAATATATTCAGTAAAAATAATACAGTAGTCATCAAATCTATATATTTAACACAAATTTAAAAATATATAAATTAATGTACTAACAAATATAAGTTTTTAAATAATAAAATTACTTTTTTATGAAAAACAAAAAAATATATTGTAACGTTTATTTATATACGTTACAAATATATTGGCATTTGGTAAAAGCTAAAAAAGTAAATTTAGATTTTTTTTTGATTAGTATAATTTTGTTAAAACGTGAAGAAGGTTAAATTGTTTCTTTTTTTTTATCTAATTGGAAAGAATAAAGACAACAGTTACTAATCCAGATAAATAAAAGAATTCAAAAGATAAGCAAAGAAAAATATTTTAGCTAATTAAAGATGGAAAAATAATGCAAAAAAAGAGAACTTTGTACTAAATTTAGAGAGAGGTATAAGATTATTATCTTATACACGATAAAGACAAAGGGGGAAGTTCAAAAAGGGGCGATAAAAAAGAGTGCACTCATCGGTCTTCCTTTACTTCTAGTATGTCTCTGAAAGGGAGGTTTCACGGCATAACTGTGGCAAAATATCTTCTCACGTTGCCCCTTGCTGTACCAAGCTGTCAGCGAGCATGGAAACGGGTTTGTGAACCCTTTTGCAATAAAAGGGTCCTACAACCGTGCCTTTCTCCAGCTATAGAACGGAACAATAATGGAAGACCGGCAGAAGAGACCAATGGAAATTCTCATGATCTGGGATCCCATAAACCTCATGAACTTACCGGTAAGTTAAGAATAAATTTTCCTGATAGTGATTTAAAAGTTTGCAAACAATTATTTATCTAGGCTTAGACTACCATCCTGATATAGACTTTTCGTATTCAAGGGCTTTCTTATAAAGAATTTTTACAAGATCTTGGAACATTATTAAATTGCGTTCATTATTTAATCTAACTGTTTTTGTTAATCGATTCATTATCTGGATTAGCATGTGTGTACTTTCCAGTTTAGTTAATTCGTAATTTAACTTATAAATATTTTAGTTTGTTAGAATAAAAGAGATTATACTTTTATCAACCTTTTTCATTGTGTGTTATTAATAATGGTTATTATTCTTTTTAGTATTAAAGTTATTATTAGTTTAATAAGATTTAAAAGTAATTTACCTTGCCAATATGTTTGAATAAGCCCAGAAATAATAATCTCAAAAAAAAGATAATTCTAGTTTACCGTAAAATTACCGATTCTTAAAATCCAAGACCAATAATCTTAAAACTATTAATTCTCGTTACGGTAGGAGGTAATATCGATTTGTTTAAAAGCATTTTTCTGTTTAGTTTACGAGTTACCATATGTTTGCGCAGTCTCAGTGGGTCTAACGCTCTGGCGCCCTCAAGTAGAAATTAAAAACGGTTCTGCTCCGATAGTACTCGGTAATAGTTCTAGGCCGAAGTTGATCAGGAAAAATAGCTGTGTTGAGAATAGAAATACAACTTTCTTTTTTCTTTTGATACAGCTTGATCAACTCACGCTCAAATATAAATTTGAGGCGTATAGAGGCCTAGTAATAAGAAAAACGTTACAATGGTGACCCAACTCAGGCTTCGATTTAACAACTACAACCTGAGATGAGTTGTAATGATAAAGAACATTACAATGATGACTCAAAGAAACTCACAGCCGGAAAATAAATTATGATTTTTTTTGAAAAAAGAAAAAAATTATAAAAAAAAAACTAACTAATTAAACCCTGATTATTAAAATATGAAAGAAGATATTTTTTAATATGCTTCCAGAAAGAAAAAAATATATGTATATTTTTTATATATGTCTAAAACACGATCGGGCTGATGTGCGAAGTCACAAGTTTTGACCGGGTAGGCGGTTCTGAAGAGGGGAATAACGCCCGGTCCTTATCCTCAGTATATGAACATAAGAACTCTTTAAAGCTCGTCAGACTATTTCTAGCAGAGATCCCAATAAAGGGGAAGGCGGATCAAGTTGGACCAAGTTGCCATGAGCCTGTAAGCTCAGAACGATGAGCAACGCTCGTTTGTGCTATAACTTGGGCTTCTTATCGTTAATATTACACTAAAGGGATAGGACACAGATGAATGTTGAAATATTTTCCATTCCCCCGTGTTAGGCCTAAAAGTGGGCGTTAAAGCCGAACGTTGCTTGTGAATGAGTCTACACAATATATCAGCACGCTACTACAGGAAAAAAATATGAATATGAATTTAAAAACTTAAGAATAAAATTAGGTAAACCCCTATTTTATTCTCATCTCCTGGCACTGGTGGTATTGTAACGTTTATTTATATACGTTACAAATATATTGGCATTTGGTAAAAGAAAAAGTAAATTTAGATTTTTTTTTGATTAGTATAATTTTTGTTAAAATGTGCAATGAAGGTTAAAATTGTCATTCTTATTTTTTTTTATCTAATTGGAAAGAATAAATGACATACAGATTACTAATCCAGATAAATTAAAAAATTCCAAAAGTATAAGCAAAAGAAAAATATTTTAGCTAATTAAAGATGGAAGAATAATGCTAAAAAAAAGAGAACTTTGTAACTTAAATTTAAGAGAGAGTGTATAAGATTATTATCTTATACGCTGATAAAAGACAAAAGAGTGCGCAGAAGTTCCAAAAATGGAGCGCGATATAAAAAGGAGATGACAACTTCAATCTGGGTCTTCCCTTTTACTTCTAGTTACAACTCTGAAAGTTGGAGGTTTCCACGAGCATAACCTGTGGCAAGAAATATACTTCTACACAGGTATGCCCCTTGCTGTACCAAGCTGTCACGCGAGCATGGAAACGGAATTTGTGAAGACCGCTTTTTGCAATAAAAGGGTCACTACAACCGTGCCTTTTCTCCAGCTATAGAACGGAACAATAATGGAAGACGCCGGCAGGAGAGACCAATGGAAATTCTCATGATCTGGGATCCCATAAACCTACATGAACTTACCGGTAAGTTAAGAATAAATTTTCCTGATAGTGACTTAAAAGTTTGCAAACAATTATTTATCTAGGCTTAGACTACCATCCTGATATAGACTTTTCGTATTCAAGGGACTTTCTTATAAAGAATTTTATACAAGATCTTGGAACATTATTAAATTGCGTTCATTATTTAATCTAACTGTTTTTGTTAATTGATTCATTATCTGGATTAGCATGTGTGTACTTTCCAGTTTAGTTAATTCGTAATTTAACTTATAAATATTTTAGTTTGTTAGAATAAAAGAGATTATACTTTTATCAACCTTTTCATTGTGCGTTATTAATAATGGTTATTATTCTTTTTAGTATTAAAGTTATTATTAGTTTAATAAGATTTAAAAGTAATTTACCTTGCCAATATGTTTGAATAAGCCCAGCAATAATAATCTCAAAAAAAAGATAATTCTAGTTTACCGTAAAATTACCGATTCTTAAAATCTAAGACCAATAATCTTAAAACTATTAATTCTCGTTACGGTAGGAGGTAATACCGATTTGTTTAAAAGCATTTTTTCTGTTTAGTTTACGAGTTACCATATGTTTGACGCAGTCTCAGTGGGTCTAACGACTCTGGCGCCCTCAAGTAGAAATTAAAAACTGGTTCTGCTCATGATAGTACTCAGTAATAGTTCTAGGCCGAAGTTGATCAGGAAAAATAGCTGTGTTGAGAATAGAAGTACAACTTTCTTTTTTCTTTTGATACAGCTTGATCAACTCACGCTCAAATATAAATTTGAGGCGTATAGAGGCCTAATAATAAGAAAAACGTTACAATATATTAGCTATTCTCACAAGTTGTTTCCTGTTTAATATCAGTATTCTTTTAGTTCATCAATTTTTTTTTAAAAATATGTGTATTTATGTGAAAACTAAATACAAATATCAATCTTACAAAATATAAAATAATATTAAACCTACAACAAATAAATAATATTCATTAAATAATTTAAATTTATACTTATAATTTTATTTTTATAATGACATTCAAAGCTTAGCTTTCCATAAGAAGTGTATTTTCTCCTCCATAATTTTTTGTTGTTTATTGTTATGGTAGAAATAGCTGCTAACACCTAGGCAATTTAGTTAGAAAAATGCATTCTAACTTCAAAATCACTCAAAGGCTTTTATATATTTACGATTTGACTGTTAAATAATCGTAAATAATTTCTACCAGTGAAGATATTATAAACCCAATTGTAACAATCTTGGCCCATTTCGTGAATAAAATATCAAAAGTTAATACCATAATTTCAATTTTGAACTCATAGACAAAAAACTCAGTAAAGGTCTATCCAAAATTCCATTAAATTTTAATTTATTTTTTGTACAAAGAGGATTTTTCATTCCCGAATAATATTATTTATGATTTTTTTTAATAATAGGGAAACATTTTCGTAGATAGAGATGTTTGCAATAGTACATAGTACCTATTAAAATTATATATAGTTTTATAGTTGATAAATAAATTAACATTATATAAAGAATGTTTTATAGAATTGTGTTAATAATTATAATTTTTTATTGTAATAGTAAAAATAATATTTCTGCATGCAACAAAATTATCATAGTTTAATTATTTGTTTATAAATGAAAAACTAAATTTAAATGATATATAAGTGAATACAGCTATAGAAGAATAATATTTTAATTATAATCATATTTAATATAATTTGATATTGTCTCAATCTCTATTAACTTGAAGTCACATATATGAAAAATTAATTGTACATTTTCAACTTTGATGTGATTAGATTTAATACTTATTTAAACAATCAAGTAAGGCATTATTTAAAAAAAAATGCAAAATCTACTTAGTCTGTTAATCAATTATTGTATATATATATATATTGTACTGGATCACTCTGCTGAAACCACTTACTTACACGTATATAAGTTTTGGCTGGTTTCAAACTTCTCCATAATACACTTAAAATTTTGTTTACTTATAAATGTTACGTGAACAAACCGGCACATTCAAGCAAAGTGGGAAATATTATTGATAAATTTAACTATCAATAATGGCCCACCTCGGCTGCTAGATTCAAACCCCTACAACCAAACACTATATTTGTTTTGGAGTAAACTCCTGGTGCCAGTTAGTCTCAGACTAACGTATTTGGTCAGTAGGCCCATAATCCAGTGCTTGAAACGATCCCAAAACTAGCCCAGTCTAATTTTAATCAATAATAAAAGATAGGAAAAAGAATTGGTCAAAAGAGCTGGATAAAAAGAAATTGATAAAAAGAATTGACTGACAAATAAAGTTTAATTTTAAAGACAATTTATTAACTAACATTAAATTACTAAATTTAAACATCTTTATAATTTTTTAACTAATATAACACACACACATTTTAAATTAACACATTATAATATGTATCTTATGAAAAGCATAAATAATATTTGACATCGATAAATTATCTCACATTCACAAACACGCACATCAATAGTTCATTTTATGCATGCTTAAGAATTCCAATTACTTGTCTCTATAGGATTTACAAATTACAGCAGTGGCTACTATATATATATAAGAATAATATAATGTTTTACCTAGGATTTTTGGAATGTGGATATTGCCTGTTGTTGGCTGCTTCTGATGGAGTATATATAACCAGTTAGATCTGACATTTCTTGAGGAGATTTGATACTAATCCATTGGTTTTATTCTTGGAGACAGTTGAACATTTGACAGAGGATTTCTGAGTTGTTATGCAGACATTATTTTACAGGCAGGTTTTGGTGATCTTGTTGGACTAAAGGGCTGAAGCAAGAGCGTATATTCTTATAAGCTGCTCAGCAATGCATTTCTGTTTCTGGATACATAATATAAACTGCACTATTATCTGAACTGAAACAAGACTGACACTGAAAACTAGGCTGACAACTGACGTCCGATAAAAATCTGGCTACTTATATATGCAAAATGTTTTTGTTTTAATATCCTCTGGAAAATATGTGTTGTCAAAATTCCTAATCCTTTGACAACATGTTTTTGAAGATTGTTTAATTAGTAGTAGCTTTCATAAACATGTTATTTTTATATCTTTGATTAGTAGCTCACCACTGTGTTTTTAAATACATTTCATTTCAATATTTATTTTCATGTGTTTTTCAATATGATTTTAACACGCATTTATTATATCTCTTATTAACAAGCTTACATTGATTTTTATTTACCATCGCACATATATATGCATTTATTCTAATAAACTGGAATGAAAAGATATTTATATTTTTTTAAACTTTAAATTATTTATTTTTATGAATACTAATTAAGAAAAACTTTACTTCCTTTTATAAAACTTTTAGTTTAACTTTAAGAAAAATACCCTTCCCACTTTTAATCAATTATTTTCCAACTTTTATTTCAAACACTTTTACAAAAGACATTTATTTTAATAATTTTTTTTTTAGACAAAATTATTTTATATGCATGTGCCAATTTGGCCTCAGCACATTACACCCCTCTCCGTTTTAGAGTAACATGCATCATTTTTGACCATTTTATCTCTTGCAACTTTAATTCTTGATTCTAAATATTCATTTATTTTCTAAGTTTGCTTTTCATAATGCTTCGACTTTACATACCAAGGGCAAACTGTTTTGACTATCCTTTCCTTCTATCTATGCCAAATACATTGCTTACAATGAGTTAAATCATGGATAATGACCACTGGGACAAACTAATTTTGTGACACAGCTATCTTTTGGAAATGAGGTGGAGGCAGATTCACTGACTTATATCAACTTACACATATGACAAATGAAGCTTCACTTGCCAGGTTTCTACTGGACTTGGAAAAAGAAAGGGTCGCTGTGAACTGGCAGGATTTTTCAACTGTCCATTTTTTGACTTATGCTTTGGAACGAGGAATGATCAATGATAAGTCAATTACGGATACTAAAATTTATCCAGTCAGCCACTTTAAACTTATCCTTAACTAAACTTATTTCTATACTACCCTCATTCCCTTTTTGCTCTAGATAAATTCCTACACATGTGTATACATGAAGCACAATTATACACCTACTAATATTCTAAATATTGAGTTATTACTGGACTTGCTTACAGGGAATCTATAATAAATAAATCTCTTCTTGCACACATCATGAGGTGCAGCAGTGCCAAGAAAATAACCTAAAAGGATATCTGGATAAATACATTTCAGATACGCATTATGAGGTATCGTATTTACAGAATATTACCATTGCATGTGTGCGTATATACACATGTATACTTATACACTCTTAATACACTTAGATTGACTTTATATTTTTATTATTAATCTTACAACCTTATTTTTAAATTCACATGAACATTATCTTAAACATTTATTTATATTAACCTTTACTCGAATATTATTTTCAAACCCTTACAAACATTTTAAATATTAGTTTTACAATACTATTTTTAAACCATTATTTTAACTTCTTTATTTATGTGTGTATATTCAGAAAAATTATTTAATTTTATTACAATCCATTATTTACTCAACTTTTAGTAACTTTCGTATATTCAAAAACAACTTACTTTACCACGATTCATTATTACACTGATATATATTTTTTTTGACTTGACTTTAAATCATTTATTTACTTTCTTTTATTACCATGCATGTATTCCAAAAAAAAATATATATTAGTTTATCATGAGTCGCTCTTTATTATTATTTACTACAGATATATTACGCTTATTTATTTAACTTGTTTTTATTGATTTTATTTGACCTATATTTACAAACATTTTTTCTTAATTACTTTATGTGCATGGGAAAAAAAATCTTTTATTTTGCGAAGCCTCTGTCATTATTATTACTTAAACAAATTCTGATTTTAACTTTACTTTTAATTTATCATCACACATTTATTTTTAATTTATTATTTTAGTTTTAAATAGAAGTTTTAGATTTAAATTTATCAAATTATTGATGTTAGAATAATCATATTTGAGTTCATTGTCCATTTCCGGTCCTTTTTGTTTATTTCCTTTACTATTCCATCCGATTAACTGACAATTATGCTCGGTCAGGTGGCTCCCATTTACGTACATTCTGATCATTATAATGATCTATTTTTCTATATCGATCTATAGGCTCCCGAACAAAATTTTCACAATCCACTCAGGTCAGAAATTCTATAATTTCTTCCACCGTCCGACCATTGCTACTTAGCATCACTTGCTGCACAGGCAGTGCCGTGTTGTGTCAGATTGTCCTTATGATTTGGTCATGCGACAACAGAAACACTTTTAAAGCCTTGAGTTTTGCCACCTGTTTTAAAAAAATTGCAAGAGAGTTTTTTCATGGATGCTGGGATATCTTTCTTTAGATACCTTACAGAGTATGCCATCCTGTCATGCTTCACTCCAAAAGGTTGGTAAGATGGCATGCCTATACTCCTCAAATGTTCATGGTTTAGCATACTGGGTGTGGCACCAATCCAAGGCTGTTCCTTGAAGGTGACTGCTCGCAAGTGTAACTTTATCCCCTTGCCACTCTTGTATTTGAAACAAAGCAGTTAGGCTCTCCAAATGTTTTAATGGACTCTCCTCTGCTTCGGCCTTGAATGTCATGATACTAAACCTTTCCTCCAAGAATCTCTTGGTCGGTCCCTCCGGCTTATTCTCCCTATCATAACTCTTATATTTATGCTTCATTTGGTCTATCTTATACTCTAAACCCTTAGTTATATCTATACATATTTCTTTTACTTCTGACTTCAAACTATCACCGCTTTACGCTATATCGAAAGACAGCCTTACTATTTTGTTTATTGCTTTGTCAATTCTACATTGTACTTTACTCTGAATGCCTTCATTTTTTAACAAACTTAATTCTTCCCGCATTGTTCTAGCTATGCTTCTCCATTCCCGGAATGTCTCTTTTATCTGTATTATTTTCATTTCTAAATTATTATGCCTAATGCTACCTTGCTCTAATTCAGCTCTCACTTTTTTATGCTTTCTTCTACTATCACCCTTTCCTGACTGTCTTCGTTCAAATCTTTCACTACAGATTCTATGTCTTTATGATTTGTTTCTACTTCCTCTATTATTTCACCCCTCATTTCCTTCATTTCTGTAATTTCTGCTTTGAGTTCATTAATTTCTTCTCTGAGGTCTTGTTGACTTTGTTCAAATTTCTGACACAATTCTTCTTTGAGGTCTTGTTGACTTTGTTTAAATTTTTGCATCATATTCATCATCATTTTCATCATCATCTGTGTCTCAGATATTTCTTTTTTCTGTTTCTCTACTAACTGCGGATTTTAAAAATATATCAGGCTTTCTACCAGCTCCATTTCTTCATTCATAGTTACGCTATTACTTTTTATTTTTTTAAATTATCTTTTGCATTAACAAATCAAAAATTATTATTTATTTTTCTTACTAAGATGGAAATATATGCTAACTCCACCCCCTTGTCCATTTTTCTCTACCCGATTCTAACACTTTAGCTGTGCCCAAACATTAACTGTCAGATTTAAAAGAATGATTTATCTTAACCAACGTAAATAGCATAAATCTCTTTTCATTTAAAGAAAAACAACTTTTCGGTCAATTCTTTTTTTAAAATTAAATTACTTTAAGTACGTAATTTTGCTTTTATATAAAAAAAATTTCAAACAAGAAACACAGTTGTTTTTTGTTTGAAATTTTTTTTATAGAAAAGCGAAATTACATACTTAAAGTGATTTAATTTTAAAAAAGAATTGACTGAAAACTTGTTTTTCTTTAAATGAAAAGAGATTTATGCTATTTATGTTGGTTAAAATAAATCATTCTGTTAAATCAGAGGGACAGTTGATATTTGGGCGGAGCTAAAGTGTTAGGAATGGGTAGAGAAAAATGAACAAAGAAGGGGTGAAGTCAGCATATGTTTCCATCTTCATAAGAAAAAAAAAATCAATAATAATATTCGATTTGTTAATGCAAAATATAATTTTAAAAAAAAAGTAATAGTGTAACTATGAATAAAGAAATGGAACCAGAAGAAAGCCCAATATATTTTAAAAATTCTCAGTAAGTGGAAAAAGAGAAAGAAGAAGTATCTGAGATGCGAATGAGGATGAAAATGATGATGAATATGATGAAAGAAATGCATCAAGAATTCAAGCAAAGCCAATAAAAACTCAAAGCAGAATTAAAGGAAGAAATTAGTCAGGTTAAAGGAGAAATTAAGGAACTCAGAGCAGAAATAAGAGAAATAAGATGGGAAATTACAGGAAAGGTAGAGAAGAACCAAGAAATTATAGAGTTAGATTTAGTTAAAGAAAGTCAGGACATTGAGGTGATAAAAGACATAGAAATGAAATTAGAATTAGATAGCATTGTTACAGATAAAGTAGAAACAAATGTAGACCAAAAATAGAAGAGAGATATAAGTTCAAGGTAGAAGATAGCGTAAAAGAGTTTTTACAAAGAATTAAAAATAAAAGATTTAAAGTAAACATTCATGTTCATAGATTTAAAAACAGATTTAAAAAAAGAAAGTGTAGAAAAAAATATTCCCAGATTGAAGTAATTCGGAGTTTGTCTAAATATCAAGGTTTTCTGATTTACAAAGTTGAAAATAGAATGGAAAGAGAAAGAGGTAAAGTAATAAATTATAAAAGTGAGATAGATAGGAGAGGAAAGGTAGTTTATATTATAGAGTTAGTATGTAGAAAGAAGGAATCACCTGACATAGTTTAAAAGTTAGTAAATGGGCAGAATAGTAAAGAAAATAAACAAAAAGGACCGGAAATGAATAATGAGCATGAATATGATTATTCTAAAGTAAATAAATTTGTTAAATTAAATCTGAAACTTCTATTTAAAACAAAAATAAATTTAAAAATAAATGAATAATAATAAATGAAATGTTTGAAAGTAATAATAATAACGGAGGCTTTGTAAAATAATAGAGGCTTTGTAAATAAAGTATTTTTTTTATCCAGGCACTTAAAGTAATTAAGAAAAAAATGTTTGTAAATATAGGTCAAATAAAATCAATAAAAACAAGTTAAATAAATAAGCGTAATATATCTGTAGTAAATAATAATAAAGAGTGACTTGTGATAAACTAATATATATATATATTTGGAATGCACACATGGTAATAAAAGGAAGTAAAGTTTTCCTTAATTAGTACTCATAAAAATAAATAATTTAAAGTTTAAAAAATATAAATCTCTTTTCATTCAAGCTTATTATAATAAATTATATTTGTGCATGCAAGTGTAAATAAATGTATGCATGTTAGAATAATATTAAGAAAATATAAATGAAAGTTAAAAAAGAAATTATATTTGGAAAACACAGCGATGGCTATTAAGTTAAATAAAGATTTAAAAAAAACACACCAGTGGTGGGCTACTAATTAAAGATATAAAAACAACATGTTTATGAAAGCTACTACTAATTAAACAATCTTCAAAAACACGTTGTCAGAGGATTAGTTATAAAAGGAATTTCGACAACATATTTGTCGGAGGATATTAAAACACTTTGCATATATAAATAGCCAGATTTTTATCGGATGTCAGTTTCAGCCTAGTTTCCAGAAACAGGCGTGTTGTAGTTCAGATAATAGTGCAGTGTATATTATGTATCCAGAAACAGAAATGCATTGCTGAGCAGCTTGTGGGAATATATACTCTTGCTTCAGCCCTTTAGTCCAACAAGATCATCAAAACCTGCCTGTGAAATAATGTCTGCATAACAACTCAGAAATCCTCCATCAAATGTTCAACTGTCTCCAAGAATAAAACCAATGGATTAGTATCAAATCTCATCAAGAAACATCAAATCTAACCGGTTAGATATACTCCATTAGAAGGAGCCAACAGCAAGCAATATCCACATTCCAAAAATCCTAGGTAAAACATTTTATTATTCTCATTTATATACATAGTAGCCACCGCTGTAATTCATAAATCCTACCAAGACAATTAATTTGAACTCTTAAAAGCATGCATAAAATGAACTATTCATGTTCGTGTTTGCGAATGTTAGATAATTTATCAATGTCAAATATTATTTTGTTTTCTCATAAGATATATTAAAATGTATTAATTTAAAATGTGCATGTGTTAAATATTAGTAAAAAAAATTATAAAGATGTTTAAATTTAGTAAATTAATGTTAGTTAATAAATTGTCGTTAAAATTAAACTTTATTTGTTGGTCAATTCTTTTTATCAATTTCTTTTTATCCATCTCTTTTGACCAATTCTTTTTCTATATTTTATTATTGAATAAAATTAGACTGGGCTAGTTTTGGGATCTTTTTGAGCACTGGATTATGGGTCCACTGACCAAATATGTTAGTCTGAGACTAACTGGTGCCCGGAGTTTATTCCGAAACAAATAAAGTGTTTGGATAGTAGGGGTTTGAATCTAGCAGCCAAGGTGGGCCATTGTTGATAGTTAAAGCTATCATTAATATTTCCCACTTTGCTCGAACGTGCCGGTTCGTTCATGTAGCATTTATAAGTAAACAAAATTGTAAATGTATTATGGAGAAGTTTGAAACCAGCCAAAACTTATATACATGTAAATAAGTGGTTTCTGTGGATCGATCTGGTATGTTGGGCACCATTTATGTACTGGATTGCTCTGCTGAAACCACTTACTTACACATATATAAGTTTTGGCTGGTTTCAAACTTCTCCATAATACATTTAAAATTTTGTTTACTTATAAATGTTACATGAATGAACCGGCACGTTCGAGCAAAGTGGGAAATATTATTGATAAATTTAACTAACAATAATGGCCCACCTTGGCTGCTAGATTCAAACCCCTACTATCCAAACACTTTATGTTTCGGAGTAAACTGCAGGCATCAGTTAGTCTCAGACTAACATATTTGGTCAATAGGACCATAATCCAGCGCTCAAAGCAATCCCAAAACTAGCCCAGTCTAATTTTAATCAATAATAAAATATAGGAAAAAAAATTGATCAAAAGAGCTGGATAAAAAGAAATTGATAAAAAGAATTGACCGACAAATAAAGTTTAATTTTAAAGACAATTTATTAACTAACATTAATTTACTAAATTTAAACATCTTTATAATTTTTTTTACTAATATTTAACACATGCACATTTTAAATTATTACATTATAATATGTATCTTATGAAAAGCATAAATAATATTTGACATTGATAAATTATCTCACATTCACAAATACGCACATCAATAGTTCATTTTATGCATGCTTAAGAGTTCCAATTACTTGTCTCTGCAGGATTTACAAATTACAGCGATGGCTACTATATATATATAAGAATAATAAAATGTTTTACCTAGGATTTTTGGAACATGGATATTGCTTCTTGTTGGCTGTTTCTGACAGAGTTTATCTAACCAGTTAGATCTGACATTTCTTGAGGAGATTTGATGCTAATCCGTTGGTTTTATTCTTGGAGACAGTTGAACATTTGATGGAGGAATTCTGAGTTATTATGCAGACATTATTTCACAAGCAGGTTTTTGATGATCTTGTTGAACTAAAGGGCTGAAGCAAGAGCGTATTATCCCATAAACCACTCAGCAATGCAATTCTGTTTTTGGATACATAATATAAACTGCACTATTATCTGAACTGAAACAAGACTGACACTGAAAATTAGGCTGACAACTGACATCCGATAAAAATCTGGCTATTTATATATGCAAAGCATTTTTGTTTTAATATCCTCCAGCAAATAGGTGTTGTCGAAATTCCTAATCCTTTGACAACGTGTTTTTGAAGATTGTTTAATTAGTAATAGCTTTCATAAATGTGTTGTTTTTATATCTTTGATTAGTAGCTCACCACTGTGTTTTTAAATACATTTCATTTCAATATTTATTTTCATGTGTTTTTCAATATGATTTTAACATGCATTTATTATATCTCTTATTAACAAGCTTACATTGATTTTTATTTACCATCGCATATATATACACATTTATTCTAATAAACTGGAATGAAAAGAGATTTATATTTTTTTAAACTTTAAATTATTTATTTTTATGAATACTAATTAAGAAAAACTTTACTTCCTTTTATAAAACTTTTAGTTTAACTTTAAGAAAAACCTCTTCCCACTTTTAATCAATTATTTTCCAACTTTTATTTCAAACTTTTTTACGAAAGACATTTATTTTAATAATTTTTTTTTTAGACAAAATTATTTTATATACATGTGCCAATTTGGCCTCAGCACAATATATATATATATATATCTTAGCCCTCTTGTGTCCTTAATTGAATAAATTAAAAATTTATTATTGGAATCTGTTTTAACTTGTAAATCTGACTTTATCCCTGGAGAAAGCATTTTTTTTAACTAAATAAATATTACACTTATCTCATGATAACATCTACATAATTTTTTGCTAATTAATTTGAATCTCATATTCTGTAAAAAATAAGTTATATTGTACATTTAATGTTTTCTAAATGTGAGTATATATATGCTTAATGTTTTTATACTCACTATCCTAACATATTTATTCACATACATTATCAAGTTATATTAAACATCATTTATTGTGCCATCACTGTATTGTCTGGTAATTTCAATTGAATTTTTTAATTAATTATTTGCATGGCAACAGTTGACTACAATTGCTATTTAAAATTAGTCATGTTAAGTTGATGCCAATAATTATTGTCTATCCCTACTGTTAATATAATCTCTATAGAAATCATTTTAAAATAGATTTTAACTGTTAACTATTGTGGTTAAATATGAGCAGTAGATCAGTAATCAGAAACAAATATATATATATATATATATATATATATATATATATATATATATATATATATATATATATATAATGTTTGAAATATACTTCTGTGTTGTCACAATTTATACAGATTTTCACAGTTATTTTACATTATAGTGATAGAAAGATAAACACAATTAAAGATAAACACAATTTTTACTTATCTACAATTATATTGTAATGGTAAAAATAAATTATTTGAATGTGACATTGAAATCATATTCTAACCTATAAAAATTTACACAATAATAATAAGTATCATTCCAAGCTAGAATGTTTATAAACAACAATATGAATACCATTTTGTTGACCAAGTACGATAATCTTACTGCCTGTCGAAAATGGGCAACTACATGACATGAATATTTAAATTTTATATTAAAATCTTGAAACAAGAGTAATATAATAAACAGATGCAAAAAATCTAATGCATCCCCAACTACTGACAGATTTTGCAACAACTTAAAAGTAAAATAGAGGCATAAATAAAGTTTTGAGATTAAGACACCATGGCAATTGATAATAACACTAATTTTATAATATATAATATACAATACAAATATTAGAATTAAAACACTAATGAAATAATAATAAAAATTATAAATTAATAATTTTACCCTTTCTATTTTTAATGATAAATTTTACAACTTTAAAATGCATTTTATTTATCTTAAAATATAAACTTATATGATATTATAAATTAATACTATTTCAAATCATTTTTATCATAGTTTATTATTATATAAAAATTATAATATTATATATAGAGCTCACAAATAAGCTTTTAACAAGCTTTTCAGAATATCCCCAACCCCAGACCGTTTTCTGCTAATGGTTTTTTCAGTGAGGTGCTAGGATATTCAGGCATTAGATTAAAAATAGCAGAACACTTTATGTAAAGAATAACTATTAAGTAAAAAATCTGATATTTTCAGATATCCATACATCCTCCTCAATAATGAAGTCAGTAACAGAACCTAGTCTAGGGTTGAGGATATTCTGCAAAGCTTGTTAAGAGCTTATTTGTGAGCTCCACATATAACATTTGTAATACAAGCTTATTAAATTTTGTCATGTGATGTATGACTTGATTTCTTTGTAACAATTACAATAAACACACAAATTTGTTTACACTTTATGATTTAAATAATTTTCAATTTAGATATTATAATCATGAAATGGAGTATACATTGTAACAGTCAAGTTTCATACATTCGCATAGCAGAATCTAGAATCCAGGCAAATAGACCCAAGCTGACCAGACCAGGAGTGTGACATCCTGAATCCAACCATGCTTAAACTTGCTTGCCAGTACTCCATGACTCAAGACCCTATGAATGACCAAACTTGAAGTTACATGTAGTATATCCATCTTTCATGTCCAGCATAGGCAGAAACATGAAGACTTGGTGATGTAAATATATATATATATATATATATATATATTAACCAATTTAATTGCTACCAGCATACTTCCATGAATATATGTTAAATTTATTCTGGTTTATTAATTTTATATATATATATATATATAATTAACCAATTTTATATATATATATATATATAATTAACCAAGACTGAATTGGATTGAAATAGGAATGAAAAATAACACAAAACCAGAATAAATTTAACATATATTTATTAAACAAATAAAACAAATTAATGTGGGAAAAGCACACAGGCTTTATAACATGAGGATTACCATGTCTCCTCATTAAATATTTAATTATTAATATGAATTTATATATTTAAAGAATCACTATGAAGTGCCTAATTAGGTTATGCCACTTCCTATTAAAAGTAGTAGCTACTATTATAAAAATGATGTACCAGTCTTAGGCAAAATATTTACTATCTTTTCTTTTTAAATATTCTATTTAAGCATTTAAAGAAATATTTTAGGCAAAATATTTAATGTGACATTATTACTTTAATAAGCTATAAGTGTATAACTCAGCTTAATGTAAAGATTGAACCCAGAAACCAAAGATATAAATTTCAGTTTAATATTTCATAATTAATTAAATTACATGATGGACAATTGGCTATACGAGATCACTGACATGCTACAGCACTGGCAAATTACAATAATAGAGCACCCTGTAGATAGATTAGTATCAAGGGTTTTTGTGACAAATACTGATACCCTGGGACCTAGTATCATGTTGCTTAAAGGTCAGGGGTGGCTAACATGACTGCTGGGAATTGTAGTCCAGTCTTACTAGTGTGCACCCTGAAAGAAAGCAAGATGGGGTTGTCTTTCCCAATGTCCCATCTTAAAGAAAAAATGCAGCAATACATTAAACATTGAATGTGAACTTAATATATCTAATATGACAAGTGAAAGTATGACATTAATTATTATAAAAATATGGAGCAATAGCCCAGTCAGGATTACTATTATGAGCCAATTATAATAATGCTATATAAAATCATGTGACATTAGGGGAATAAATAAAATATAATAAAAATTATTACGAGGCAGGGGACTGTATATTTGACCGACTGGACAAATAATTACTGAATATACTTTCATATTACTAAGACTAGTACATTAAAGTATTCAGAAATCTCACTAAGATGGAAATTTAACAGCAAGCCACACTGCATTTTAAATTAAATGAAAATTATAGAAACTCAAAACTAGCAAGCATGGTGAATGTTATTAAGAAAATAATTATGGGAACATATTTGCAATTATATCTCCAAATATTTGTTACATTTAAATGCTCACTGCTCTGCAGCATTGGCATAAAAATGATAGTAATGAAATGTTATAGGAACAACCACAGTGATAGACAAAAATTAGCATAGGTTACATTTAGTTTCATTAAGATATTTGCAAAGATATAGACAAGTTATACAATTACTTTAATGAGAATTTATAATAAAACATTTATAGGAATTAGAAAATTACATTATATTATTGTTTGCTAGCTTTAAACTTTTAAGTAAAAATTTTGGATTTAGAAATAGTTCATTAACACAGACTTTTGAGATTATAGATTGGCATTACAGATTAGTTGATGAACTGGATAAGGTTTTGGCTTTCAGGTATTGTGGTCTTATTGAGTGGGCATAGCTGGATGGTTTCTTGTGGCATCTCTGGTGGTTGAAGCATCGGCTAGCAGTGATTGCATTAATCTTTCAGTGCATTTAGAAGCAGCCATTGTCTTTCTCCAATCATATCTTTCAAAGATTGATCTGATGTGGATGCAGCATGCTGATGCTCTTCTAAAATTAATGGCTTCCCTCTCAAGCTTAAAATGTTTCCTATTTATACTTTTACTAGAAAAGAATCTGTTTTTTCTGCAAATCCATTAACTCTCTCTAAAATATCACACTAAATTGTAAGATTTCTCAATTTGATCAAAATTAATTTTGTTTAGGCTTCCATGGAGCCAAAAATCCTTTCACAGGTATCAAAATAGTATTGCTACAGCAATTTTAATAACTATATTTTTGCTATAAACAAATTTGAGTATAGCAATTATCAACTTTCTAACTTTGATTTAATCTTAGGTGCAATGGACTTAAATGCAAATCTGTTTACAGCTAACTTTTTATTTCTAACTAATTTAACTAAAAAAACTTTTTGTTCTTTTACAAAATAAGATGATGTTATTCTCTCTCTCCCCCCCTATATATATATATATATATATATATATATAAAAAAACTTTTTGTTCTTTTACAAAATAAGATGAACCATACATCCACATACAAATTTACATTTACTAAATTTAATAAATTGACAATTCTACTATTTAAAATTATAACATAAATCATTATTTTATAAAATATAAATTTTACTCTATCACAATGGTGCCATTTCCTGAAGAAAAATAAGGATCCCACCTCCATCATCAGCATTAGACCGATTTCAATGACTCCTATCTTATTCAAAATCATATAAGGAGTCATTAAAGAGAAAATACAGTCCAAAATCATTGATAAGATTTCTAAAAATCAGTATGCTAAAAAGGGTTCATCAATCCTTACTGTCATGACAGAAGTTAAATTACTCCTCAACTATGTCAGATCAAATAGGTTATGAAAAACAATTGCAGTCCAGATTGACATAGTTGAGGCTTTTAACATGGTAAATCCCAACATCCTTCTTGAACTTCTAGGAAAATGCAACATTCCTTCGGAGATCATACAGATACTAGATAACCTATTATATAACAGACTCATTCACCTTACACTTAACAGAACCTTCTCAGATGGATTCACACTTAAGCGCTCCATACCTCAAGGGTCTCTGCTTAGTGCATTGCTGTTTTCATGCTACATAGACCCTCTTTTAAAGACTAAAACGATTTTTTTCTCAGATATTTACATATCAAGAAATCTATGACATCCATTGCATACATGGATGACATCATAATATTCAACCCATGACATAAGTATCTTAAACCACTTTACCTTTTACTTAACAAATTTTCTAGCTCATCTCAACTATGAATTAAAAACAGCAAGTCCTCTACATGGTGAATATTAAATGGGAAGAGAATCCATTCCAAATTTCTTGAGCCACAAAATTTCTTGGGTTTTCCTATATATAAATCTCAACTTGCCATGACCAAAAATATTCAGAATATCATTATTGAACAAGCCAACCACCTTACACAGTGGCTTTCTAAGGTCTATAACTCTGCAGGGCAAGGTGGCTCTGTTAAATATGAAAGTAATGACCAAGATCACCTTCTATCTTTTGTTCATTACCATCACCAAAACATTCTTATCCAGAGTTTACATGCTATGTGTGCAACTGTTTTGGTAGAGTCACACTTCTTCCATCAGCACAGCAAAAATGCAATTCCATAGGAAACTGAATGGAATGTCCCTTCATTCCATTCAGGCAATATTCTATCAAAAATCAAATGCAGTGGTAGTCAGCCTGATAAAAAATAAAGATATCATTTTTACAACAGAGCCAATAACTCCCACCAATACGCCTCCTTTTGAGAAGTTATCTTGGATAGCCCAAATCCTCTCTCATCATTACAAATTCAATAGCAACTCCAATTGCTTTCACAGCACTATCTCCATTTGGATCACCCACTCATTAATGAACCCCCCAACATTCACAATTAAGACCAAGGCTTGGAGTAAAAAATCACAAAATCACTACAATATTCAAGTTTTTATTGATGGAACCAAAGATCTTAGATTTTTTAATTAAAGCTAACTTGAACTCAATTCCAGCAAACTATTTCCTTCATTATAGAAGATTTCTAAAAAAACATAGATTCTTCTTGTCCTGTCTGCAACAGACAGAAAGAAACATTAGAGCATATGATTTTATTCTGCACAGGCTTGACATAAGTAAGGCTAATGATAGCCCAAAATACCTTAATGGACTATTATAGGATTCTATCTATTAGGGATTGCATGAAGGACCAAAAATTCCTTCACATAAGAATGTCAACCTTTATTACATACTCACTGTGGATAACTAGATGCAAGATCACCTTCAATTTTTCTCCACCGAATGCAAAGGCAATATTCATCAATACTCTTAAGAAGATGAAAAAAAAGATGAAATTCCTTTCAACAAAATTTTTTTATGAGAACATGTGGAGTCTGTTCAAAATCCACAATATCCAAACATCCTTATAATCACTCATGAAATGAACTGAACCATTGTCTTCAAACTTCACAGAAAATAGAGATTATGTTATTAAAGCAGTTGATTTCCTTGAATAAGAAAACACCAGTAAACCAATGTTCCAAATGTACTACATAATTCACATCCAGAGCTTTCTGTAATAAAGTTAATTTGAATTTTAAAAAAAACCACCGGCCAACTATCCCCTCCCTATTTTCTCTATGTATGTAACCTTGTTATCTTCTTTTATTTACAATGTAAACATATATATATATGCAGAGTGACTCAGAAGAATAAATGTATTTTTTATCAATAATAAAGTTCTTTTTGAAACTAAAATTTAAACCAATATATTCACTGTAACATCTACTAGCCTATGTATGTACAGTGTTTATTCATATGTGCATATAAATTTCTTTGCATAAATATAAATAATAATATTTTATAGATTGTAGTAATCACTATTAGCAATCAACAATAAGCATATTACTTCCTTATATTATTAATTCTAAAAAAATAATTAGTAATAATATAATTTATATGATAAAATACTTAAATACTGATGAGTATTCTTTATTTAATTATTCTATTTATTTATTATCATATACACACATGTCATATACTGACAAAATTGTTAATTAATAGTCAATGCATATCATGATCCTTTATTAACCAGATTTTATATAAGACACATAATAAATGTGGTTTTAATTTCTCCTTATTTGTAAAAATGAAAATACTTAATTGTAAATTATTAGAGAAAAAATATAGTTAGTAATAAATTTGGCTGAACGTTTTCGAGGAACCGTGCCTCATACTCATAGCCTTCGTGAAAATGTACTTGATATATGTAAATGAGAATATTCAAATGAGTTACTGTTAAGTAGCCCATTTTTTTGAAATGTCGAAGCACGTGTCTCTTCTGTTGATTGCATGGATGTCTCTGTTAATGTAGAATGCCTCTTTTATCTTTCTCCTGTAGTCGTTTGGTTCATACCCGCTAACCCCGTTATTTTATGCTCAGAACCAAACGACTACAGGAGAAAAGATAAAGAGGCATTCTAATTAACAGAGACATCCATGCAATCAACAGAAGAGACACGTGTTCGACATTTGAAAAAATGGACTACTTAACAGTAACTCATTTGAATATTCTCATTTACATATATCAAGACATTTTCAGAAAGTATGAGTATGAGGCATGGTTCCTCAACGTTCAGAAATTTATTACTAACTATATTTTTTTCTAATAATTTAAATTAAGTATAAGACACATAAATAATAATGAAGCTTTTGTTTTATTATTTTCCCCTTTTTTATATCACTTTTTTAGCCTTCTTATGATTGTCCTGGTTACACTTTTTCATTTTGAAAAAAAAAAAAATAATAATACACTATTTTTTTTTCTTTTCATGTGTCATCAGCTGGGAAGTGAACCTGCTAACCCGGAACAACTGCTTGTAAAGCACTTGTCGCTGACCTATCAACCACCAATGCTTGACAAAAATAATAATACACTGATTTGTTAGAAAATATCTTGACATATTGCAGTAATAACTTAATAAACATGATATTTTTCTGCAAATCCAATAATGTTGACTTTTTAATTAATTGATTAATGTTTTCATAATTAATTACTTTTTGTATGCAATTAATTTTAGGAGTTAAATATTCTAGCATGAGAACAAATTTTATACTTTTTTCCATTACAGATGACAGTTTAAGCAGCATAATCAGTTCCAAAGTTGTTTTGATGAAGAAAACTGAGCCATAGATAATGTTAGACATTACCAAAAAGGTAAACAACTAGCAACTATTAATAATTTCTTTACATTTTTGTCAAATTTTAATGGATAATACTAATAAGATGGGCTTTTGAAAATTTAAAATCAATCAATTCACTCAGCTTTGATACTTTCCTATGGAAATATTGGGCCAAATTTTGTTTTTGATCTTATCTATTTCTCTCCTGTGTCATTTGATATTGAATACCATCTTGTCATTTCTTCACTTCAAAATGTTCAAAGTAAAGATGCTTTATTTTTATTACATCTTTTATGTTTGATAAACAATGAAGCTCACCAATTCTTGATTCTTTCATACAAATTATTACTAGTGATGGAAACATTTGTTTGCTTTAAATGGTGAAAAGGAAACAGTTCTATCATGTCAATGATGTGCCCTGTCAGATTTTTTCCAACTCCATCTTTAAATAATTTTATAGATATTAATTTGATCACTGAATTATATTTACAGACACATTCTCTGAATTTATTTTTATTATTTCTAGATTAAGCTTACTATTCACAATTGCAGAATAAATCTTTGTATATCTTCATTTTTAGTTAATTTCTTTATATGTAAAAGATCTATGCCTCTATTTGGTATTACATCAAAGATCAATGGTCCTCATTGGGAATACTTCCTCATAATTTCTAACAGAGTCTATCTTTGATTTATAAAAGAGAATAGGGTTTTTCATCACATGATATAATAAGATTCCTCTTTACTAAATAATTATTTTACTTTATCTATAATTTGCTTTTTTATATTCTGATATGCTTTAATGACTCATTTGATAATTTCAAATGTCCAATTCTTTATGTAATTATTTATCTGGTAATTGTGATACAGTCATTAATTTCAGCACATCTTTTATGGTTTTATATAACTTATTAAACTGGTTAACTATTTTTAATGTTACTTTTATTTCAAAAGTCTGTTCAGTAATGGACAATTTTTTTATTTGAGTAATTAATTTATCATTATTTACATTAATTTTATTTTGAATGTATAAACATTTTTTTTCTTTTTCTTTATGGATTTTCTCTATTCATTCAATCTCAGACTTTTTTCAAGTTTTATTGACTTGCTAAGAACTTCCCACAACTTTTCACAATTAACTTTTAGGTATTCTTAAAGTTTTTGATAATCTATTAAACAGTTTTTTTAAATTGATTACTTGGGTCTTTTTCTTCTTTTTTTTTCCGAATCTGATTTGTAAATTGCAAAAGTTTTGTTTGAAACTTTGTTGAAATCTTCTTTGTAAATCCTCACATTGTTTGTCCATTCTATCACTTAAATAATTAAAATTCACTCTACACTTCTTATTATTTTCTATTTTATTTCTAATCCCTTTCACTTTAAAATCAATCAAAACACTCATTTTTTCCCAAAAACTTTACTTTTTCTATCACCATTATATATATATACACCTATTTACTTGTTTAACCACATCCAACATTTTGATCACTTTATTTGTAGTCAATTTCACGAACTTCTAAAATACATATTATATTTTTATAATTATCCATACAATTAAACATAAAATTAAAACACAAAAATGCATTTATCCCTATCATAAAAAAAAACAATAACATTTATCTTTCATTTATCCATCTCTTTTATATATACACACTTATTTGCTTCTTTTTTCTTCAAACTTTTTTCCTTTTTACTTATACATTTCCTTTTTTTTTAAAAAAAAACTAACCACAAATATATTTTCCCTTTCTTTTTTATTTATTAAGTACTTACTTCAAAATAATATTTAATAAAATATTAATAATTTATGCAATAATTATTTAAATATTGATATATGTAATTTTTATTTAATTATTATTTAGCTATTATTTTATGCTCGGACACATCATGTATTCTAATCCTCCCGGCGCCCGCCCTTTCTCTCTCTTTTTTTATTTAAAAATTATTTCTCTTTTTTCTCTCTCTATCTCTATATGAAAATTAATGATAAAAAATATTTTAAAATCTATTCTTTCCCTTGTTTTTTTCTCTTTTTCTGTTTTTATGGATTTTTTAGTTTTAAATAAAAATGAAATTTTATAAATAAAAATTTTTTTTTTAAAAAAAATAATAAATAAAAAAAAAAAAAAATTACATTTTTAGGAGTTATTGGGAGCCACACAAACGCAGGGGAAGGACGGGGCGGGTCGTCGGGATGTGGAGTTTTTGGAGATATATGTGCAGCAGGGAGGAGGGGGAAGGAGGTGTTCTCCCCTCTTCTTGGTTTTTTTGTGTGTGTTAGGCGACGTGGGGGGAGGGCGGGGTCCTCCCCGTCAATCAAAAGTGAAGAGTTAAATTTGTCCCGTTTCTCAAATGACTAAAATAAGTACTTAATTTTTTTTTTACTAATTTTGGTGTTAAATAAAAATAGCCAAAATATAAATTTTTTTTTTTTTTTTTTTTTTTTTCTTTTTTTTTTAAATAAAAAATTAAATAATAATTATATTTTTTTAATAAAAATAAAAAATAAAAAAAAAAAAAATAAATATTTTTTTTTTTTTTTTTGTTTTTTTTGAACTATTCTGCTTTGCCTGGTTGCGTTTTTTCTTTCTCTCTTTGGAAAAAAAATTTGATATGGCAGCGGGTTTCCTTCTCTTTCCTTTTTTCTTTTTTTCTCCCCGCCTCTGGTGCTTTTTTTCTTTTTTTGGTTTTTTCTTTTAATTTTTTTTTTTTTTTTTTTTTTTTTTTTTTTATATTTTTAAAAAAAAAAGGGGGGGGGGGTGTATTTCTTTTTGTTTATCCATAGTCAATGCAACTTATAATCCTTTACTAACCATATTATATATGTCTTTTAACTAATACTAATCATAAAACTTTTGTTTCCTTCTTTTATTCTTCTTTTCCATTTTATAATATCCTTGTTTTAACTTTTCCATGACCGATCTAATTAAATTATAAAAAAATATTTTCTTTTTATTAAATATATAATATTTACATAGAAATATTAATTCAAATTTGACTTTTAACAATAAATTAGCCTGATGTAATTATATGTGACATAAAATATGAAATACTTTAATTACTGTTTTTTTTTTTTAAATTGTAATGCTATTTTTTATATAAATAATACTTTTGTGATATCTTAAATGTTTTTCTTTGTTTTTTAGGAAAAAAAAAATACATGTTTATTTTCATTTTGATGATATTATTATTGCTGATTGTGTTTTAATAAATGCATCTAAGATATAAAATTTATTTTTTTATAACAAAACTACAGCCATATTTTGAAAAAAAAACCACAATAAATTTGTAGTATATCTTAAGTCATGTAATTAACCGCTTAAAGTCTCCAGGACTTCCATTTTTTTAATCAATCCAATACTAAGAAATTCATTATACAATTATTTTAAAAAATAAGTTTTATCATTCATACTATAAAACTCAAAGTAAATATAAAGTTCTCATTAACTTTTTATTTTTAATACTTAACATGTTGTAATATATTTTTTTTACACTCCTTTCAATTAATATTGATACTCCTTTCAAAACACACTATAGATTAATTATAATATGCAATGTTTGATTAGTCTTGTTTTATTCTTTCTGTTAAGATATTAATCAATCTTCATATGCTTAATTCTATTTGTTATTTCATTTAATTTATTGGATGAACTTTATTTTGTACATTTCATGTTTTATGAGTTATGGTTTTTGTTTTTGTTTGTCTTATCTGTATATTTTCGTTTCATCACAAGGCTTCATATAGGATTTTTACCTTTTAATATTTAGCATTTATTAAAAGCATTTAACCAAAATGCCATAACATTCAAATTGGAGAACTGGAGTTTTGGTATGCTTTCTCATTTTCTAGATATCATTTACACACAATTAAGAAATTAAATTGTCTCATTCAGGTGGTTTATGAATGGTATTTTATTTCTCACTTACTCACTGGTTTATAAAATTGGTTAGAAACTTCATCTATTTATTATTAATTGTTATATTAATTTTATAATGAAATTAACATTATTAACTATCCATATTACATAGAACTCATTTAAACTAAAAACTGACATAATTTTTTTTATCTAACTATAGCTAATTTTTTTGTAGAATGATGTTCTCCAAAAATATGAAGTTGTATATACACAAAAAAAAACCCATTAATTTGCTAATTAATGTTTTTTTTTGTATGCAAAACTTCATAAAAATGAAAAAAAATAGGAACTATTTTTAAATGTTAAATGAAACAAATGCAAATTTTTTTTCATATTATTATATTTTTTCCCAGTCACTCCTAAGAACTATTTTATTTAAAATTTTCAAAATAGTATACAAGATATTCATTTATTTAATTATAAAGAAGAAATAGTTCCAGAAATGAAAGATTCTAAGTAATAGTCTAAATGTTTCAAAAACATTTCTGTAGGTTATGACAGTATATCTAAGTATATGAAGACAATATAATCAAATAACTTTTTATATAATCAACAAAAAATACTACAAGTAATGCATTATTATAAAATAGTTAAATGGAATATTACTCACATGAGGTGCCATTTAAAAATCACTTTATATTGAAATATTAACACTACCATTCTGAGATTCAGTAAATCATTACACACTGTTGATGTGTTGCTGTATTTCAGCTTTCAAACATTCTCTCTCTCTCTCTCTCTCTAGTGCTATTCTGCTTGTTTTACATTCACATAAAGATCAAGGAAATAGAGTAAATATTGATGTATTAATCCAAAAAATAATAATAAAGATATCAATAATTTACTGAGTATAGAGGAAAACCAAAAACAATGTGATAAAAGTGTAGAAGGCCACTTATTGATAGATTCATTGATACTAAGGTGTTAAACAAATGTATAAGAAAAATCCTCCTTAATCATTGTCAGCAGTGAGAAAAAATATAATTTTATAATTTATTTAAATATTTTTGATTGTTTTTAAAAAATATTTTCATAGTAATTATTAAAATGAAATATATTCATGTTTACACTTAGTCGTTTTAAAAATATGTTTTATTTTAAAATATAAGCTATGAATATCAAAGTAATTTATAAAAGGAAACAATGATTATACTCTGTTAAACCCTAAAGTATAGAACATTCATGGTATTTTAATAATTATAAGTGCAATTTTAAATACTATTAAATAGAATTTCATAGCTTTATGATGATTTTATAATTTTTATTAATAATTAGAAATGAAATTTAATCAACAACATTTTGTTAATTTATTTATTTAAATAGTGTTATGACAATCAGCCAATAAGAAAAAAAGTAGGTATTCTCATTATATATTTCACGTTATTTGTGTTTTCTGTATTTGGAAAGTTCAAATATATAAATTTTTATGTTCATTGAACTTATAACTTTATACTTCTAATAAATAAGTTCAATTTATGAATTCAAAATATTGAATACAGATTTTAACTTTAAAATAATATATGGAAATATTAACTCAGATTGTTACTAGGGAAGAATGGGAAACTATTGAAATGCAGAAGAGAGAGATTTTTAATTAGGGAATGGATGTTATTAGGCAGTACTATGATGCCATTTTTATGCAGCAGATTTAAAGCCCTCTAAATTGAAAATTATATAAATATTAATTGTAACAAATGTCTGAAGTATGTCAATGCTGTCCACAGTAAAAAAAAACATGACATGTCAACAAGAAATTCAAAGCTCACTGACTAGTAGATTTTT
Organism: Epiperipatus broadwayi; assembly: GCA_028023455.1. NCBI lineage: Eukaryota > Metazoa > Onychophora > Udeonychophora > Euonychophora > Peripatidae > Epiperipatus > Epiperipatus broadwayi. Next base: position 1,377,558 of record JAQFVV010006231.1, read on the forward strand.
TGGTATTGGGTGTATAAATAAACTGAGCAAATTCCCTTTTCATTGTTTCCAAAAATAAGCAAAAAAAAATATGCATAATTTCATTGTTTATTTAAATATTTATAATTATTTTTACAAAATATTTCCATAATAATTCTTAAAAAAATATTTTCATAATAATTATTAGTATATATATATTTTATAAAAAAATATATTTTATTTAAAAAAAAAAAAATTAAAAAATTTGAAGTAATCCTAAAATGGGAATAGTAATTACTCTGATTATTATACCCTATCCAACAGCTGTTAAACAGCATAGCAGTGATTTTTTTTTTTTGATAATTTAATAAATATAAATGTAATTTTAAATTTTAGAATAAAATTACACACACGTACACACACACATATATATATATGACGACTTTGTAATTATATATTCAATTTTAAAAATTAGAATTTATTCAAAAATAATTTCATTATTTTTACAATACTACCATGACAAACAACCAATAAAATAAAGTCACAGTTTGCATTATGTGTTTCACACTTTTCCAAATTTTTGTAATATTTAAAAAGTTCAAATGTATATTTTATTAGAAGTTTTTTCAATTTATAATTATATGTCCATTTTATCGCTAACATTGAAATATTGATTTATAAACTCATTTTTTCACTAGAGAAATGTATAAAATGTTGAAATACATGAGAATTAAATTAAAATTCTAAAAACAGATAATTAGTATCTTTTTTTTAAGTTGTAGTTTGGAATTTCAGGCAATCAACTTCTATATTAAAAAAATGTTAACATCTCCTTAGAACAAGTAAAGAATTAATTCTCTAATAGCTTAACATTTTTTACTCTTAGCCCTGATAGAAATAGTTGACAGTGTTAAACATTAAGATTAAATAATTATTATGTATCAGAATTTAACAAAGTGTATCTGCTTTGTTGCAAATATAATTTAGCAAAAAAAAAATCTAAAAAATATCATTTCGAAATTTTGAAAAATATTGGAAAAATTATAATAAACACAGTATATAATGACCTTTTCATTATTCTACAGTGGGTAGAAATCCACCAAATAATCAACTTTAGAACATCATCAAAATCTTCACTAACTGAAATTTATTTTTAAAGCTGGAACAAATGAACATGTATAATAAAAAATAATAGTAAAGAATGTATAGAAAATTGGTGTATAAAGATAGATAAATGAACAGCACAATCTTTAAATAAATACCAACATAAAATACTGAACTTTATTTATTAATAGGTTTAAATGATATTTAAATATTTGTGGATTTTGATGTTACACTTAAAGAAGAAATAAATATTCCACTTTAATATCTTAAATAAAATTTTGGCCAATGTTTGTGATGATTTGGGTTTTGATAAATCTGAAAAATATTTTCTTGCATAAAATGTACCAAAATTAAACTTTAATATTTTAAAATTCATTATTGATGAAAATGGGATTGATCATAAGCTTAATAAGTTTGATTTTATTCTATAAATGGTATAAATTTATTATATTATAATCACCAACTTATTAGATAATATTAAAAACAATATTTCTATTGAATTCTATATAATATGTTAATTTCATATTTTATGAAATTTTATGGTGATCTGATATATACATAAGGAATAAACAAGAATATTTCTCATGTATATATTTTTTGTAAATATGAGTCAAAATAAATATTTATTCTAATTTATAAATTTGTTAAAATATTAATCAATAATTTATGTATTTTATTAGAAGATAAAATTTTGTTACAAAATAAATATTGGTAATAAAAATATTTGCTAATTTAAACTAATATATAAACTTTATCTATTCATTTACACTTGGGATTTTACATCAACCTTTCAATGTTGACCTTTTTTATTGTTACATTGGTTGGCATTTTTATTTCTGTGTAATAATTTTATTTTGTATTAATACTCAATAAATTGGATTTGATTTTTTTATATTTAATTTTACATGTAAAAAAACATTCTAAAAAAATCATATTTAAACTTTGAAAATATTGTGAAAATGAGTTATTAAATAATAATAAATGGCATAATACATCAATCAAAGTTATGTAGGAAAACACTTTTCAGAAAATCAACAAAATCTTTTTTATTTTAAATTTATTTGTAAAGTGTAAATGAGTAAATAATAATTTCTGATAAATCTCTCAAGTTCTGTTTTAAAATCTTAAAATTTGTTTAGAATTTTTAGAATATCCTGAAAATATTTTAATATAATGTCAATTTTGACAGTTAATGATGTTTACCAATGCATGTTATTGGGTGATGCATTCTTAACACAATTGTTTTCTTTGTTAATGTTACAGTTAAATGTATTAATTCCTATTTGTAAAAATAAAAACATTCAAATAAAGTCAATGGGTTTAGTGTATTTTCTATGTTTTAAATAAGTATTAAATAATTATTGGGTAAAAGTAATCATAAATATTTAATAAAATAAAAAAAACATATTTGTATTTCAAAACTTTCTTCAAAGTAATCTTGCAAATGATGTGAAAACCTGATTATAAAGAAGCAATATTATCAATGCTTTGGAGGTGACATTTTTTCTTCATTATGAATGGGATAAAAATCTTTGAAGATTTATGCTATTTATATATGTTCTAATTAATAAATCAATAAAATCAGACGGCAGTTTTAATGTTATGAAATCCTATATTAATATCAGTTAAGATAACAGTAGAAGAGTGATTTAAAGTGGCAGACAGCCATGCTTATTCTGAAATAAACAGTTCAATTAATGGAACAGATAATTGAAGGATTAAAACAGAAGTCATTTATTTAGTTTTTAACAATTACCAATTACTTTACTCATCATCATTTTCAACCATTATCAACCCACTGCAAGATGAAAGTCTCTCATAGTTCAATCCATCTTCTCCAATATTTAGTCTCTTTTTTCCATATCATCTCTGTATACATCTTTATTTCAGCCATCCATCTCCCATGGGGTCTCCTTCTAGGTCTTTTAAGTTATTTATTACATTAAAGAATACAATTTGTTTAAAAACAACTAACAAGAATCAAATGTCTTTGTCTCTAAAAATGGTGATATAACTTGTTTTTGATAGGATGCTATGCATAGGGTTTCTATTTCAGAGTCACATATTTAAAATATAATGTAAATGTTGTTCTTCTTTGGTATAATCACTATATTTAATAACTGATGTATTGAAGTAAACTAATAATTTTAAGGGAATCACATTTTAGTCTTCTGTTAGTTATAGTCAGTAAAAGTAATCTTTAAGAGGTTTTGAATTAATGTTTTCTTTTATTAAAAATAAAAATCCAATAGTTATTCTCTACATATATTTAGTATAGGTTGTTAATAAAATTAGGGAAATGGTCATAATTATTTTCACTAATAATTTATTGGAGTTATAAGATTTTAAATTTGTATGATTTGTTATACTGTCCATTGCATTTGATATCAAAAACATTGGCTGAAAAAAGCTTACCATTTTATTTTTATTATATAACAACAAAAATTTCAATGATCAAGATATAAAGCTTTTATTTGTATAGGTGTGTAAGCATAAGTATTCTAAGATTACGTATTACCAATAATACTCATGTTTAATGTTTCCATGTGTAGAATAAAAGAATTCATAACATTTGTGTCGATCTCAAATTTAATACCTTTCTTTATGATTTAAATACACAACATGTTAATTTTAAAAAAGAAAAGAACAACAATAATTTACTGTGAGCTTCCCCGTAATGGGCATTTAGATTTAAGTTATCAAGAAAAGAAACTACTTTGTTAGGTATACAACAAACATACAAACGTTTTCAAATTTGAATTTCATAAAAGTTATGAAATAAACAATTTGTATAGCATGAATATTGTGTCTTAATCAATAAATTTGAACTGGGTATAGATACAAAGTGTAGAATATACACAAATATATTACTTATATTTTATTACATCAAATTTATCTTTTAAAAATTTAATTAACTATTTAGAAGATAATTTGGACTAGCCAAAAAGAAAAAAAATAGATTAATAATTACCCAGGAAATTAATGTTTTTCAATTTATAAGAATTTTTCATAAATAAACATAAAATCTTAGTCGAGTGGTCAGCACAGCAGCCTTACAAACATTTGTCCCGGGTTCGCGGATTCGCTTCCCGGCCGATGCTTTGACACATGAAAAAAAAAATCTTTAGCAGTAGCATTTTAAAATGAGTATTAATTATTAGATTAAATAATTTTAATAATTATCGAAGTAAATTAATCTTTGATTCGGGAAAGAAATTTTGTAATTTAAATATATGTTTTCAGATTAATTTCATTTAGTTTTATTTAGAAAAGTTTTTCTAATAATGTGACAAAAGTTGCATCCTATATTTTCTAACTTTTAATTAAAAAAGTAAAAAAAACAAACAAAATGCAAATATGCTATTTTTAATATCTAATGTAAAATATTTTAGCATAATATAAGTAGATATTTATTTGTCTGTGATAAATAAGTTCACTGATTAGTAAATCAGTTTTAAATATATGTAAAAGTTTCAAAGGCATTAGTTAAAAACTATAATCAACAGATTGTTTCAAAATTAAAGTATTCAAACGTAATTTCAAAGTATTTTATTTGCTAATCAATATAAAAGTACACACACACACACACTTCTCTCGGACACGGTGATGGGGTTTTGTTGTCAACATCGTTTCCAATTATATGCATTAACACAGTCTAATTATTAAAATTCTCTGCTATATATAGTATTATTATAAATAAGACTAAGAAAGTTGTTTTTGTTACTGTTGCTTTTATAAAGAATGATCTTCTGAACTTAAATTATAAAATGATGTATATTTATAGTTTAGAGAAAACAAAAATGCAAGTATTTACGTTTTATTATAAAGTTTTGATTAAAAAAGTCTACTAGCACTTATAATTATATTAAATTTCTTTTAAAGCATACTTTGTCAGTAAAATATTTGGAAATATAAGCAAGATTCTTTTGAAATATAAATTAATTGTTTATTATAAAGTGAGAAAACGAAACTACTTATAAATTTTTAATCAAAAAATAAGGGCTGCCATAATTTTTTTCTCTTGTGAATTAAAAACAAAGTAAACTTAAACAACTAGAAAGAAAGAAACTATAAAATTATTAATTGAAGAGGATAATTATTAGAGGTAATAAAGATAAGAAAGGTCAGATAAAACAAAATATTTGTTTTAATATTAATAAATTGTTAAAAATATAGTATTTCTAAATTAAAACTAGTCGTTTAAATAAAATATTTTTCTTTTTTTTAACAATTAATATTATGTTGAGCGGCAAGATTAATCTTAGAAATGTCAAAGATCAATATTGATTCAGTAACTTTATTGTTAAATGCTACTTGCTAAAAAAGAATGAGAAAGAGCTAAGTAAATATTTTTGAATACGCTTTATTTTTTTTAAAAAAAAACGTATTCTATAGATATTTTTAGTTTAGTTTTAAAAGTCTGAATACACTCATTCCCTATATATAAAGCACATAATCATTAATTTATGTAAGAAATCTTTTCTGGTTATAATTATAAATAAATAAACGGGTAGATTTCTATGGAATGATTGCTGGTTTTGCATGAAATACGCATATTGGGGATTATTTATCTTTCAACCTATATGTGTTCAAGTGTATCAGTGTTATGAGATAGTGTAGAGAGTGGTGGGTCGTGTGAAAGTCTGTGCTTATATACCCTATATATTACATATATAAACACAGGTATATAATAAGCCTGTGTATTTCAGTTAACTGTTCTTGTTTGTAAAGCAGTTGTATAGATCTGATTGCGTGGATTCCTTAAATAATGCTGTCCTATTTCTATATAACTGAAGTTTGCATATTAATATACTCATAAATGCATAATAAAACCTGATATATAAATGTGATAATGGCAAAATATTTACGTTTCTTATCAGAATTTGTTATATAAGTTTGCATTAAATCAGTTCAACTATTAAAGATACATTATTATTACTCTTAAATTCAAATCTTCTATTTTTCAAGCATGGGTGGGGGAGAGCAAAACTATGATATCTGTTATAGCAAACATCAAAAATAAAATATTTTATCAACATATTTCGTGAAGTATCTTTAATAAAAAGAAATGGGAATATTTCTACTTAGGTTTATTTTTAATATACATAATAAAAATATTGCAACAACATTTAACATAAAGTTTAAGGCAGAAACCATAGTAAAAGTTTAATATTTACAATAAATTTCTAAATGCGTGTTGTATGGCGCGTGTGAGAATGTTTTAATAAATGAATCTTCTACAGACTTATATAGTAATTTAAAGTGACTATTATGTGTCACCTTCTTAACTACTTTAGATTTGCTCATATATAAACATTTGAGTCGTAAGAGTAAGAGGATTCCTTTTACTCTTATATAAATACTATATCATGTGGTTGTTCGAAGGTATTCATTTATTAATAACATTCTCACAGCGTCTGCGCAATTAGCTTAACAGTCTGTCATTCTATCGTAATTATAATCGCATGCAAGACGTTATAAAATAAATGCTTATTAAATTTCATACTAAAGTAATTTTCAAATGTATAATGTACAATAGCATATGCTATTCAAATTTTTTTAAAAAATAATTCTAAGCTAAAAGTTGATTTTCAACACAATGGCATTATTAAAAATATATAAATAGTTTTGTAGACTGTTTCAACAGCAAGAGAAGAGATTGGGAAACTTATTTTATTTATGGAAACTTCATTACAATATTTTGAAACTATAGGAATTTTTTATTGATGGTAAACAAAAGTACAAATTGAAAATAAATTATTGAAAACACAAGAAAAAGATTATCAGAAAGGTTAATATTAGTAATTATAACTTTTTTTCTTTCAGTTCTTTCCAAAATGCAGCTAAATCTGAATCCAAGAAATTAAATTTAACTTTTATCTTTGTTTAGTTTTGTGTTGTGAAGAGTAAAAAAATATATTGATGTTTTAAAATTTTAATCAAGTTTAAAAATATTTTTTCTGAATGTGTAAAATTTTATATATTATAACTCTGGTATTAAACAAAAACCTAATAGAAAATGCAAAACTTATATAAATGAAAATATTCTTAAACACTTTGAAATTCATAACTAATATTTGTACTTTTTTTGTCAAAAGAAAAGTAATGACAGTAACAAATCAATTTTACATCAAGTACATTTTTTACAGTGTACAAAAATGGTTAAATTTGTATTATAAAATTTTCCATATAAAGATAGATTATTAAAAATCGAATGAGTGTGAGTATATAATAAATTTATTTTTTGTTTGTAATAAAATGTTTTGCAGAAAAATACACCATTGTAATAAATTAAACAAGAAAGAGTTATACAAATATTTTTAAGCATTTGTTATTCACTTTTTTGAGGTACCACCTTTATTAATGATCATCTTTTATTTTTTTCATTTATATATAAATTTATTTGTAAATAGAATCATGATTACATATATGGAGCTAAATCAACAGTCAAGATGTATTAATGTGCAACAATCTATCAGATCAGTATTGCAGCTGATTGAAAACAATATCAAACAAATCTGTTCAAGTGGTCAGATTAATTGCTGCACATCAATACATGTTGGGTGTGATTATTCCATTTACTAATTAATTTGCATCTATATTAACTGTTAGAATAATAAATTTATATATATTGTACCAGTCGAAAATGTATATCCATCCAGCAAGATTTAAAATCTAAGCAAAAGTACCCTGAATCCAATCATGCCCGAGATACACAGGTCAGGAGCAATTATGAATTCTAACCTGTTTGCCATTCCCCAAATCTACAACATTATAGACAACACCTATGGTGATACCACATAAATTCATTATATCCCAATCCAGTGCTACAACATTTTGCATGAGAACCCAACTGGTGCTGATGGTGATGAGAGATTGAGTGAACCCAATATATAAGTTAAAAACATACATAAATATAAAAATTATTAAGGAGATTCGAACAACTGGATTAAAGTTTAAAATATAAATATTTATTTGGTCAAATTCAAGATGAGTTTTATATATATAATCAACTTCATGCTTTTAAAACTTTATTTTCATTATAAACATTTAAGAAACTTGATACAATTATTTTGGTGGTTACAATACTTAACCTATATTTAAAAATGAGCTTTTATTCAATGTTACAAAAATGGACTTATCTGAGTGACTTGGTGGATGTTTTATACATTTAAAAAAATATTTATAGTGATACAGTAGAGTTTTGCTGATTATACGATTTTAGTACAATGCCCTTAGCATTTGATACATAAGTTTATTTTCATTTAGAGTCTATTTATAACAATTAAAACTAGGATACATTTTGATCATTAAATAGACTAAAACATTATTTAGTTTACATTTTCAGCATTTAAGGTAGAATATAGTGAAACTCTATAATTACGGCAATGGCTTATTTCAATAAAGGAGAGGGCATATTACAAAAAGAAAAAAAACATTTTATTATCACATATCATTACGATTTATTTTGCTAAACAGGCTAGAAAACTAAAAGAAATGGTGGTTATAGCATAATATCAGCAAGAGGAAATAGCATAGATTTGGCCAGGACAAGGTCACTCTCCAGTTTTTTTTAAAAAGTGGTACATGCCATCTTCAAGCTAGAACAGTACAAAAAAAGGTAGGTAGGAAGTTTCTATGGACTAGACCACAGCACATCCATACAGAGCTTCATCTACTCTAACCTTTATGTTCTAGAAGCAGACATAGACTTTTATCAAAAATGAGGACATTAAAGATGAGAGGCTTTGAATCCCTGGAATGAGGTACAGGTGACTCAAAGCAGTATATAAATATACACTTGGAGAAGAATGACAAATGAAGACGATCATGACGCCCTGGAATGAGGAACAGGTGAATCAGATCAAAACCCTATGCGGCTTATTAACAATTTGATATATGCCAGCAATGCTATCATAATAATATAAAGTCACTGAATTTAAATATTAAAGTAAAGCCTTAAAGGGTTTAACAACTACGTAATGATATGCTAAAATAATGACCCATGTAAGCTAAAGTCATTTATAATAAGTTAAACTATAATTAATAAAGCGTTCATTGCTCCCTCTTCTTGAATCAATATTTTAACATATTAAACAAAAACTAAAATTCACACACTTAAAAGTGCAAATTACAAAATATATTTACATCGCCAGCATTTTTGGAAATGATGACCAATAAGAAATTAATAAAATTAACAGACACTAATAACCACCCCAGATTGCAAAGTACTTATGCATTTTGTATAAATTTATGATAAGACAATCATTTAAAAATATTTATTTAAAATACAAACCCAATCTTACAAGTTATTTAGAAATAGATAACAAGAACCCATTACCCCCCCCCCTTTATTTCTACAGCGGGATGTAGAAGTTCATAAGACTAGGTTTGATTGACATTTATAAATAAAATTAAGTGAAAAAAAAAAACAACATTAAAATTAAATTATAACTGCACTAAATTATAAAAATAAGCATGAGTTTAATGAAAGAGTAGTTTGGATAGTAGAAAATTGATACATAAAGATTAACATTCTCACTGATTAGCGAGTTTTTGGAAAAAAAATAAACATAAAGAAAACATTAGCTTACAAATAAGAATTGGCTAATGTGATTATACTGTCATTGGGCTGGGTACCTCAGGATTCCATGAAGTATTGACATATATTCTATGGCAGATGGTATTCTATGATAGCACGGTCACTATTGAGTGGTATGGGCTACATCTCGGCACGAGTCAGGCTGAAGACAGAAAAGAAGGTGGCTTAGACCCCTCAAAAATTAAACAGACATGAAGTTAACTAGCAATGATTGACCAAACTCTCACACAATAGACTTTTAGCCCTATTTATGTCAGTTTTTAGCCACTCAAAGCTGGTTTGTTTTAATTAGATTTCCTGACTCTAATGATCCTCAATTTACAAAATCTTTTCTCTATTGTTAGTAGAGATGCATTTGTGAGATAACTGTCCAAAATCAATTCAAACCAATTTCCATATTGAAAATGGATTTGATAAAAAATGTTAATAGCTAACTAAAATCAATTAGCTTTGTTTTAGATTTTACTTTTTTTAACTTTAATTTATAAATTCCTTTTACAATCATGAAACAAATTTCCCAACCCTTTAATTATTTTTGGACAGTCAACGACTCCACTTTCCATTTTGAATTTTTATGTAGTTTTATGACAAAAAAAATAATTACAAAGTATTAAAGTAAAAGTAAAAAATACAATTTTAAAAGACACACAATTATTTAGTATTTTTAATTACATATATGTTCCTGTAATATATGTATATATCTGAGCCACATCTATAAAAGTTAATATTTAAAATAATTAAAGAAAATTTTTGTTTCAGATTTATATTTATAAATCTCATAGACGCTTCTCAGAAATACACGTACATTTTATATACATTTTACAAAAAAAAAAAAGAAAGGAGCAGAATGATACATGGGCTGTGGTAGAACATTGCAACTCGATCTTGAACTAAGGTCGACTGTTTCAATATATATATATATGTTGATACAATGATTTTCATGGGTTTCATATATAAAAGACCTATTTTGTGGGTTTATCCATGTTTAAAAAAATTAAATATTGATATACTAATGTTTCGACTTGATCACACAAGTCATCCACTTGTCTGATCAAGTCAAAACATCAGTATATCAATAATTAATTTTTTTTAACAGGGATGGACCCGCAAAATATGTCTTATATATATATGTAGATAAAAATATTTTTTGTTACGAACTGTGTATTATTTTGCATTACAATCCAATATTTTGATGGACTAGCAACCGCCATTATCAAGGTTAACTTTTGTAAGAACAATCATTAGATCTCAAAGAAACATTATCAATATCAGTTTACAGAAAATCCACCCATACAAACAGATATCTTGATTTTAATTCTCATCATCATCCTGCACACATTTTTTCTGTAATAAAAAATCTTTTGAGTAGAGCTTATAATTTATCTGATAAAGAACAACTTACTCAAGAAATAGAACTTACAAAAAATATTCTACTTTCTAATGATTATAATAAAATCATATGTAAAGCTTTACATAACATTAATACTAAAAAAAAAAAGATAGAATTGACAATTCTTTTTTTAATAGAGTAATTTTACCTTACATTAAAGGCGTTATTGATAAAATCAGTAGAAGACTATCTTGTTTTAATATAAAGACTACTTTTTCTACTGGCAAAAAAATGGGTGATTTTTTTATATAAACCTAAAAACAGAATTTTTTTGAACACCAAAGAGTTTATGAAATTCCATGTTTGCAATGCTAATGAAGCTATGTGAGTCATTCTAATAGACAAATAAATGTCAGAATTAAGGAACATAGAAATGCTTTTAATCAAAAAATTAGCACATCAGTTTTTACTTCCCATTTTTTAAAAAAATGGTCACAAACCTGAATTTGACAAACCAAAAATACTTGCTAATTTGGAAAGATATGATTTAAGAACCATGAGACAGTGAATTGAAATATTAAAAAGATCTAATGGTTTAAATAGGGCTGATGAAACACAACATTTTTCAACTATGTGGAAAGCTATCATTCTATCTAATATTAACTTGAAATTAATAGATGAAAACCTGAGGGAAATGAACATTTTGGTAAGCCTCATATTGTGAATGCTGAACTACTTCAAGTTGAATCTCACTTCTCACCTCACACTGATTCATGCTATTTTTTGAGATCTAATGATTTTTCTTTCAAAAGTTAACCTTGATAATGGCAGTTGCTAGTCTGTTGAAATATTGGATTGTAATGCAAAATAATAAACGGTGGTTCTTAACCAAAAATATTTTTTAATCCACATCATATAACTATGAAAACATTATATATATATATATTGTACCTATATTGATATAGGCACATATAATTTTTATCTAAAATTATTATTAAAGTAATCGTTCATAAAAGAAAAACATAAAATTAAATGTTGAAGAATTTATTGCAGCTTGTTTTCGAAAAAAAAAGGAATTAAATAGTTTTTATTAGTATTCGTAAAAATATAAATATACAAATCTTTTTTCATTCAATTTTAATTAAAGAAAAAATAATGTTAAAACTAAATAGTAAATTGTATTAAAAATATATGTGCATATATATGTACATTGGTAAATATATAAAATGTATGTGAAAGTTAAAGAAGATTATCATTAAAAAAACACGGCAATGGCTATTAGATATTAATTAATATAAAACAATACGTTTTTGCATGGCTATTACTAATTAAGCAATCTTCCAAAACACGTTTATCAAAGGATTAATTGATAAGAAATTCGATAACAGATCTTTGCCGGAGATATGAGAAAGACAACAAGGCGCAGGTATAAATAGACTTTTTTTATCAGACAGTAATTCAGTTCCACAAATTAATTGAGTGAGTTCAGTTCACAAAGTTATTGAGAGAGTGCAGTTCGGAAATTGATTGAATCAGTTAAGAAACAAAATGCGGTGCTGAGAATATTTTGGAACGCACGTTTGTCTCCAGCCCAGATGTCCGAGAAAACAGCAGATCTGCCCGTGAAATAATGTCAGCTTAACATCTTAGAAAATCTCCGCCAGTATCTAATTGTCTCCGATAGTAATAATCGTGAAAATCAGGAAACTCAGCAAGGAAACATCCCAGCCGGCTGGAAGCATTCATACTGGAAGCATTCATACTGGAAGCATTCATACTGGAAACATTCATACTGGAAGAAAACAGAGTGTTAAATCTACGTTCAAAATCCTAGGTAAAACATTTGCTTATTTTTGTTTATACTGTAATAGCCATTGCATTTCATTAATTCGTGTGAATCCTCCAAGAGTCTAATTTTATGAACTCGATATCATACATAAATGAACTATTGATATGTGTGTGATTAAATTTCAAATGCTATGTAGTCCTTTATTATCATTGTTATGTGTGTGCATGAGTTAATATGTGCGTGATCATTATATCAATATTTATTAGTTAAATTAGAGTGTTCTGTTATTGAATCCATAGGAATATTTAGACTATTTAGATATGTTAACTAAAATATGCGTGTGTTTTTTAGAAGTATAAAATGTTTAAATTTAGTAAATAAATGTTAGTTAATAAATTATCTTTAAAATTAAACTTTATTTGTCGGTCAATTCTTTTTATCAATTTCTTTTTATCAATTCTTTTACAATTCCTTTTATCAATTCTTTTAACAAATTCTTTTATTAATTTTTTTAATCACTAATTAAGCATAATCTATTAGTGATTACAAACAGCTGAGCTAGTCGTGGATTTAGGCGTTGGGTTAGTTGCCACTATTCAAAGTGCGTTGTCTATTCTTTTAGAATAAGCAGCTGGTGCCCGTGTTTATACACAAACAAAAAAAAGTGCTTTGAACTTGGTGTTGAACTCAACAGTCGAGAAGAAGTTATGTCCTGGAAATGTAACGTTAGTTATATACTGTATAGCTATCGTTTGGGCATACATACTCTCCGAGTATGTTCTTCTCTGCCTAAGAGGCCGGTGATTCGAATACACATATTCGAATACAGTTCAATGGCTTTACCCAATGTGGGCCGAACTTGTCATAAATGACAGTTAATTAAATACTTTGTTCTTGTTGAAAATAAAAATCTTCTATCGTAATTAAATTACGTATGTAAAAGTGTTTTAATTTAAAAAAGAAAGAATTGACCGAAATTTTTTTTTTCGAAATGAAAAGAGATTTTGACATTTATGCTATCAAATCAGAGTCAATTGGGTGTTATGGGCGGAGTTAAAGCATTAAGAGTGGGTAGTGAAAAGGACAATAGGCTGGAGTTAATGTGAGTTTCTGTCTTAGTAAGAAAAGTAAATAAATAAGTCGTATATTAAATTCAGTTTAACATAAGCGCTAGTACTTTGAAATTGAAATTTTCGAAAATGGATCTGAAAGAAAGCCCAATATATTTTAAAAATCCCCAGTTAATAGAAAAGGAGAAAGAAGAAGTATCTGAGACGCGAATGATGATGACAATGATGATGAATATGATGCAAGAGTTCAAAGCAGAATTGATAAAAGAAATGTGTCAAGAAATTAAACAAAGCCAACAAGAGCTTAAAGAAGAACTCAAAGCAGAATTGAAGGCAGAATTTAGTCAGGTTAAAACAGAAATTAAAGATCTCAGAGCAGAAATAAGAGAAATAAGATGTGAGATAACGGTAAAGGTAGAGAAGAACCAAGAAGTTATAGAGTTAGATTTAATTAAAGAAAGTCAGGGAGTTGAGGTCACGAAAGAGGTAGAAATTGAATTAGAATCAGATAGCGTTGTGACAGATAAAGTAGAAACTTATGTAGATCAAAAGGTAGAAAATCGCGTAAAAGAGTTTTTACAAAAATTTAAAAAGGTTAAAGTAAACGTTCGCATTTGCTGTAGACGTAGATTTAAAACAAAGAGAAAGCGTAGAAAAAAATATTCCCAGATTAAAGTAATTCGGAGTTTGTCTAGGTATAAAGGTTTTCTGAGTTACGAAGTCGAAAACAGAACAGAGAGAGAAAGAGATAAAGCAATAAAATATATAAGCGGAACCGATAAGAGAGGAAAGTTAGTTTATATTATAGAATTTGTAGAAAGAAAGAAGGAACCACCTGACATAGTTTAAAAGTTACTAAATGGGCGGAATAGTAAAGGAAATAAACAAAAGGACCGGAAATGGACTATGAGTCTAATATAATTATTTTGACGTAGGTGAAAAGCCTGAATTAGAATTTCGCTATTTAAAATGATGGATTGTTTTGTCAAATTATTAATAATAACGTAGGCTTCGCAAAATAAAAGATTTTTTTTTCTCCACGCACATATTAATTAAGGAAATGTTCGTAAATAAACAGTTCAAATAAATAAAAATCAATAAAATCAAGTTAAATAAATGAGTCAAATTAATGATATAAAAGTAAAGTTGTAGATTTAAATAAATGAATAAAATAACGGAAATACATAAAATAAAGACAAATTAAATAAATAAGTATAATATATCTGTAGAAAATAAATAAAATATTCGTAGTAAAATAAAATAGTTCTTTGAATATACGCATGTTAAAATAAAAGTTTGTTTTGAATACCGTAAGTTAAGAAAAGGATGTAAATAAATTGTTTAAAATAATCAAGATAAAAAAAAAATCTGTAGTAAAATAATAATGAATGAATCATAATAAAGCAAAATAGTTTTTTTTTTTCTGAGTACACGCACGTTAATACATAAGTTAAAGTAATGGGTTAAAGTAATATTGTAATATAAATAAATATGTGTCCGTGATAGTTTCAAAATAATATTGTAGCATAAATAAATATGTAAGATAATGTTCGTAATGAATTTAAAAATAATATAAATGAAAGTCAATCTAAGTTGTATTAGGAGCGTATAAGGGTTCAAATCTAAAGGGATGAGGGTAGTATTGAAATAAGTTAGATAAGATTAAGTTTAAAGCTCTCGACTGGATAAATTCTAGTACCCACAACGGATTGGCTGGGATCATTCCTCTTTTAAAAAAAACGCACTGGCAACAACCAGAGTAAGTCATGAGTCACTTTTCGGGGGAGAATCCCCATATTTCGTACCTCATTTTCCAAAGCGTAAGTCGGAAATGGACAGTTGAAAATTCCTGCCATTGTAGCTGCTTAGTCAAAGTCCAATCAAGAGAATCAGCAATCGTTTTCCAGGGCGTAAGTCGAAAATGGACAGTTGAAATTCCTGCCATTTGCAGCCACCTTTTCTTAGTCAAAGTCCGATCAAGAGAATCGGAAGCCGAAGTTTCGTTTATAAAAGATCCCTGTGCCACAAATTTAGTTTGTCCTCATGGTCATTATCCAGGACGAACATTGTAAGCAATGTTACCAGCATAGAAAGAAGAAAAGCATAATTGGAGATTGCCCTTAGTATGGAAAGGAAAAGTTACCAAAAAGAAAACTTAGAAAGAATAATAAATTAAGATTTAATGTTGTCAGAGATGAAATGGTCAAAAATGACACATTTTACTCTCAAAAGGAAGGGCGGTGTAATGTACCTATATTGATATAGGCACATACAATTTTTATCTAAAATTATTATTAAAGTAATCGTTCATAAAAGAAAAACATAAAATTAAATGTTGAAGAATTTATTGCAGCTTGTTTTCGAAAAAGACAGGAATTAAATAGTTTTTATTAGTATTCGTAAAAATATAAATATACAAATCTCTTTTCATTCAATTTTAATTAAAGAAAAATAATGTTAAAACTAAATAGTAAATTGTATTAAAAATATATGTGCATATATATGTACATTGGTAAATATATAAAATGTATGTGAAAGTTAAAGAAGATTATCATTAAAAAAACACGGCAATGGCTATTAGATATTAATTAATATAAAACAATACGTTTTTGCATGGCTATTACTAATTAAGCAATCTTCCAAAACACGTTTATCAAAGGATTAATTGATAAGGAATTCGATAACAGATCTTTGCCGGAGATATGAGAAAGACAACAAGGCGCAGGTATAAATAGACTTTTTTTATCGGACAGTAATTCAGTTCCACAAATTAATTGAGTGAGTTCAGTTCACAAAGTTATTGAGAGAGTGCAGTTCGGAAATTGATTGAGTCAGTTAAGAAACAAAATGCGGTGCTGAGAATATTTTGGAACGCACGTTTGTCTCCAGCCCAGATGTCCGAGAAAACAGCAGATCTGCCCGTGAAATAATGTCAGCTTAACATCTTAGAAAATCTCCGCCAGTATCTAATTGTCTCCGATAGTAATAATCGTGAAAAATCCGGAAACTCAGCAAGGAAACATCCCAGCCGGCTGGAAGCATTCATACTGGAAGCATTCATACTGGAAGCATTCATACTGGAAACATTCATACTGGAAGAAAACAGAGTGTTAAATCTACGTTCAAAATCCTAGGTAAAACATTTGCTTATTTTAGTTTATACTGTAATAGCCATTGCATTTCATTAATTCGTGTGAATCCTCCAAGAGTCTAATTTTATGAACTCGATATCATACATAAATGAACTATTGATATGTGTGTGATTAAATTTCAAATGCTATGTAGTCCTTTATTATCATTGTTATGTGTTGCATGAGTTAATATATTCTTATCATTATGCTAAACCACACAGACTGACACTATTTTATCATGATAACTAATAAAAATTTATATGTAAATGTTTAAATTTCCAAATCACTTTATTCCTAGAAATATATTCTGATTGTAAATATTTATTATTTGAACATAACAGGAATATTTCTTTACTTAAACTTATTGTGGCAGTTGTTCTAGTCTTGAAATTTATTTCATATATCATTGCACAAAACTGAACAGGTTGATGCCCTTTCATAATTATAATTAATAAAATTTATATGTAAATAAAAATGTTTAGATTTCCAAATTATTTTTATTTAAATATTCTAATTTATATAAAAAGTAACATTATTATTACTAATAATTTATTTAAAAATATAACTTATTTTAAAAATATTACCTAATAATTAGAGTAATTCAGCATATGATGAAATTATATTTATCAATAATGTTTTACAAGCTCTAAATGTTTTGTTCACTTAGGAGTACTGGTATAGTGTCTGGCCCAAAAATGTTAGGTCTGGTTCGATGCTATGTTATGCCAACATTTTTTAATAGTATTATCTTTCTCTTCTTTATTATTGTCTTGTATTATCTTTTTACACATTTTACTAAATAGCTTTATATAGTGTTATCTTTCTCTTTCTTGTTATTATTGTCCTATATTATCTTTTTACACATTTTACTAAATAGTGTTTCCTTTTTTTAATAATGTTATTATCTTTTTTTAAATGCAGTATTAGGTTTTATTTATTCCTTAGGTAAAAACTCATAACTGATTCATAATCCACACTGCAATGCAAATTTAAACAAAACAAAATACTTAATTAACAAACATCATGATATAACCTATGAATAAACAAAATAAAATGCAAGGGGGTTTAATGGCTTTTAAAAATGTATTGAATAAGCAATCTAAGTAAGAAAATTTTGAATTTTTACCTGCTTAAACTACATAATAAAGTGTATAATATATATAATATGACTTAATTATTAATAAGTGTTAAAAAATAAAATTATATAATTGCATTTGGAAAAATAAAATTATACAGGAGGTAAATATATTTTATTGAATGAAAATAAGTGAAATTATTTTTTTAAAGAAACAAGTTTCTGTGAATTAAACATAAGAAAAGAACAAAGAATGTTTTAATAAGAAGGCACAAATGGAATGAAAAATAATGAAAGAATATATAAAACAAAGAACGTTTTAACAAAAAGATGGTAAGGGTTTTATCAGTTGTGTTATTTAAAATTGACCTACTTTAGCTGGTTCTAATAAAATATTAAACTTATGTGATCAATATACAACTTAAATATAAAAATGTAAAATATCAGATTATATATATATAATAAATTATAGTTATTAATAGTGGATAACATCATGTAAAAAATTAAATAATAGTGTAAATATTTTATCATTGAGGGAATATAATTTTAATAATAAAAAAGATGAATAAGTTTATGCAAGAGAGATTGATTTTCAATGGGCTTTCAAACAAATGAACAGGATGGAGTTCAAAAGTGAAGCATCCCAAAGAATCATTCTAGAATGATGGAGAGCAGTGCAAAATTGTCTTATTTGCAGATATTTCCTATCTGTACTAGTATTTTCACAGGATTGTCTAAAAAATAATATGAAAACTTTTGGAAAAAAAAAACAATTTCAAATTTACTAAGTAATTAGAGGGATTTGAACTTATGATTTTTCAGTCTATATTCTTCCTCTGCTCTCTCTCTCTCAAGCAACCAACACACCCGACCACACACATCATATATATATCGATTGTTTGAGGAGGAGAGGACGAATATAGACTGAAAAATCCCAAGTTCAAATCCCTCTAGTTTCAGTACACTGAATGAATAGGTTAATTAAATAATATTTTTGTTTTAAGGTATTATTTAATTATTGTTTCAAAAAAGATTTTTTAAAACATTAATATGTTTTATTTTAACATGTGTTTTATTTTTCATGTTTATTTTATAGAAATAAATGAATAAAACACATAATATTTACGAAATACATTAAATGACTAAAGCTATATTTTCAAGTTTTTCTTGTGAACATACTGGAAAAAATGTCTTTTAATTAACAAATTTTATTTCATAGAATGGAGGGGGGGGGGCACGAAAATTTACCTTGCACAAAAACCCTTTTTTGTGGAAGCTTGTCTGTTACTATTCTGAGGAGGGTTGATGTTTTTCTAGGCTCAAAGTTATAAATATATTTATCTGCATCAATATCTAAAGAAGTTTTACGATTGATGATGTTGTTGTTATTATTATTATTTTAAATTAAATCAGAATGACCATGTTATTGGAAAAAAAAAAAGGAATGATCTTATTAATAACTTTTATCAGAGAAAAAACTTCTTGAAGAATATTGAGTTTTATAGCCAAGTCGAGGCTTCTGGAATTGACTGTAGAAAAAATGAATCAAACAAACTGCTTTTTGGCGGAAGTTGCTTTGAAATATTTTCTTTCAAAAAGTCATATTTTAAAAAAAAAATTTTTTTAAATGCCCCAGAATTTCAAAAATATATAAAAATTATTTGATGAGGGTTTATAAAAACGATCATCATCATCATCATTATCAACCATTATCAATCTACTGCAGGATGAAGGTCTCTCCAAGTTTAATCCATCTTCTCCGATCTTTAGCTTCTCTTCTCCACATCACCCCTGCACACTTTCTTATTTCATCCATCCATCTCACATGTGATCTCTTTCTGGGTCTTTTACAATTCTTGGAATCCAGTTTAAAATTTCAATTGTCCATCTATTATCATCTCTTCTAACAATATGTCCAGCCCAACTCCACTTCAATCTTTTAATTTTTTCAATGAGGTCAGTAACACTTGTTTGTTCTCTTACCCATACATTGCGTTTACGATCTCTTCTTGTTACTCCCAATATGTATCTTTCCATACTTCTTTGAGTGGTCTGAAGTTTTGAATTGCTCTTCTATTAAGTGTCCAAGTCTCAGATCCATAAGTAAGAACTGGTAAAACACATTTGTTAAAAACCTTCCTTTTCAAACACATATGCATATTTCCTTTTAGTATCAAGTTATTTCTACCAAAAGCACTCCAACCAAGTTTAATTCTATGATTAATTCCTCCATTATGTTTCCATCTGTATTAATAATCTGACCAAGGTATTTGTAACTGTTAACTTCTTCTAATTCATCATAATCAATCTTTATTTTCATATTTTGAGCAAATCAATTAAACATTACTTTAGTCTTTTTAACATTTATCTTTAGTCCTACTTTCCTACTTTCATCTGATAACTCCTGCAACATTTCCTGCAGCTCTGAATCATTATTTGCAAAAACAACTACATCATCTGCAAAATCTAAATGACTTAAATAATCTCCATTTACTTTCACTCCTTTAGTTTCCCATTTTAATCCACAAAATATTTCATGCAGCACTGCTGTAAAAATTTTTGGAGATATGGAGTCACCTTGTCTTACACCTTTCTCAATGTTGACTTTCCCAGTGTCATTATGTAATCTAATTGTTGCTGTTGCATTTTTATAAATATTCTTTAAAATATGACAATATCCTGGATCTATACCTTGATGATCCAATGCTTTAATCAATGAAGAAATGTTTATAGAATCAAATACCTTTTCATAATCTACAAATCCAAAGCATAATGCAACTCATATTCATTTGTCCTTTCTATAACTTCTCTCAATAACTGGATATAATCTACTGTACTAAAACCACTTTTAAATCCAGCTTGTTCTCTTGGTTGGTGAAAATCCAATGTTCTCTGTAGACAAATTATAATTATCTTAGTAAAAAATTTTGTATAAAACTGATAAAAGGCTGACAGGTCTGTAATTTCTATATCTTCTTTATCATCTTTTTTAAATATTAATATTAATACTGCATTCTGATACATCTTTATCATTTAGACATTTGGTATATAACTGCTAAAAAAATTTGATTTCTTCACCTTCTTTTAATATATCAATTATAATTCCATCATTACCTGGAGCCTTTTCTTTTTTCATACATTTAATTGCATGTCTCACTTCTTCATTTAAAATTCTGGGCAATTTGGAAGATGTAATAGATATAGGAGGTACTTGTTCTTTATTACTATATAATTCTTGATAAAAATCTTCTAGCAATTTCATGATGTCATCTCTCTTTTTAGTAATAATTCCATCTTTTTTTCTTATTGCAGATATAAATTTCCTACCAATACCAAAATGTTGTTTTACATTCTTGAGACTTTTATTTTCTTCTACAGCTTTCCTTGCTAGTTCACAGTTATACTTTCTTATATCATTTTCAACTCTTTTCCGCACCATTTTACAAAATTCGAGATATTCAATTCTTTTTAATGCATCATTTTTGTATATCTTCATATTCCTTCTTTTCTTCATAAATTCTCTAGTCTCAGTAGAAATTTTATTGGTCAATTGCTGTTTCTTTCTACCAGCTATCTTTGTTGCAGTTTTTAAAAGTGTATCAGTTATTTTCATATTAATTTCATTCAAATCTGAATCATGTTCAAAATCTATTAATACTTGAAACCGATTTGTAAGTTCTAATTTAAATTCATTAGAATGTTTCTGAAGATTAGGAATATCAACTGTAAATATTGTTTTTCTTAATAATTTTTGTCTCTCTAGTTTTACATTAACACATATCTTACACCTTACTAATCGATGATCACTTCCTGTGTTAAATTTATTAAGAACATTACAATCTTGAAATTTTTTTTTTTTTTGTTAGTCAAAATATAATCCAATTCTGCTGTACCTTCATTTGGATGCTTCCATGTCCATTTCCTTTTAACATTTTTCTCAAAAAAAGAATTCATAATATAAAGTTTTTCTTTTTCTGCAAACTCCACAAGTCTATGTTCTCTCTCATTTCTATTACCATAACCAAAATTACCTACAGCACTTTCATCTTTCATTTTTTTACCAATTCTAGCATTAAAGTCTCCCATAACAATTTTAAAATGGTGTTTACTCTGATCAAAAGCCTTTTGTACATCCATATAAAAATCTTCTACTACTTCATCACTATGAGAACTTGTTGGGGCATAAACCTGAATTATCTGCATTTGGTATCTGCTATTAAGTGGTATAACTAATCTTGCCACTCTGTCCGATACACCATCAATCTCCACAATATTGTTCTTCCACTTTTTATTTATAATGAATCCTACTCCACTTGTATTTCCAATATTTGGGTATTTATAATAGAGTATATGTCCACTTTTTAAATCAATTGTCTCTTCACCTTTTCTTCTAACTTCACAAAGTCCAATAATGTCCCATTTAATATAAGAGAGTTCTTCTTCTAATTCTTGCAATCTTCCTTCACTTGAAAGTGATCTGCAGTTGTAAGTACCTAAATAAAAAGTCGTCATCAAATGGCAGCCTGGGTCCGCAATCAGGGGATTCTTAGCACCCTCCGCCTTTGGCCACCAACCGCTGCCTTGGTTGGTGACTTTACAGCCTCCTGGGAATAAGGGCCATGCTTTATTTTTGTCTGTCATAATTGTATATATGTATTGGGAAAATATTTATCATTTACACAAGCATTCATTCTGCCTTATCAGGCACTGAGAAGAAAGACCATGGTGTTTCTTGATCTTAAACTCAGAGATAAAAAGTCAATAAACTCACCATGCTGGTTAATGTGTGTTAGTGAGCAGCCCATCCATGTTCATATACTATATGAATAATCACATAGTAATAACAGCTGCAACGAGAAGAACATATGGAGTGGACATTAGGAATTTGCCCTGCTCGGTTCCTTTAAGGACCAATTATTTTGAACGTTTTTTTATTTATTCTAATAATTATAAATTGATTCAATGTATATATAGCTGAAAATATTTTTTTGGATATTTCTACATTTCATATTTAGAATAGTTTCAGAATTTTATAGATATAATAATATAGATAAAAACCGACCTTGATAAATAAAAATCTCCACAGGCTCAAACACTGGGTTTAATGTAATGTAATTATGGTTGTGAATTTTTTTTTAAAATAAATTATTAGACAATTGTATTGCTATTTACATTTATGCAGACTTCTATAGATTCTGTCTTAATATTATAGTTATTTCCATTTCTAATACAAAATAGATTACAGATCAATATAATTATTATATTTGAAAAGAAATTGTAAAAATTCATATCAACAAAGAAATATGTATGATTGCATATTAAAGAATTAGTAATACATCATCATTTTTAACCATTATCAATTCATTCAAGAATGAAAGTTGCTCAGAATTTAATTTGGTTTCTCTGATCTATAGCTTCTCTTCTCCAAGTCACTCCAAATTTCCTTATTTCATCCATTTTATAACTTTTTAGGTCTTTTATAATGTTTAAACTTCAAATTTTATTGATTATCATCTCTTCAAACAATATCTACAATCAGTTCCATTCAAGCTTTTTAATTCTTTCAATAATCTTAATGTTATCTACTAGTCCTCCTATCCCTCTATATAACTATAAGAATTAAAATTGGTCTAGAAAAAAGTATTTCAACAAGACAAATTTAATAAGGACACCCACAATGGTATTTATGTTTGCCTGCCAAAATCTTACCATCCATTTTTTTTAAATAATCCATTTTCAGGGGGTTACAACCCATGGTATAAACAATATGGCTGACTCTAAGTTATCATATTCAATAATTAGTTTTTTTTTTATTTATTAAAATGATAAAGAAACACAAAAGTCCAAAAAGTTATAATTCAAAATTTTTTAATGTAAATACAGTAAATAAAATTTTTAAAAAATTCATTTAGTAGACTATAACAAAAGTGTAACCAGATATCACATTATCCTGTAATTTTGAAAATATTCCAGTGAAACACAGAAAAATCCAAAGAGTTCTAATTAACATGTAAATGCAGCAAAGAAAATCAAAATAAAACATGATTAAGCAAAGTATAACAAATGTGTAGGCATATATCACTTTTTGGGTGACCACTATCCTGTAATTTTGAAAATATTCCAATGCATCTTGTTCTGTCAATAAAATATTCCAAAATTTAATCATATTTCCAAAAATGATATGGTAAAGAAGGAAAGTTAAAAAAATCATATGTAAACCAATGTTAAAAAAAATTATAATTTTTGTCACTTGTTATCTGTTAGCCTCATGTTAAGTGTTAATAATTTTGAAAATATTCCACTGCATTTTGTTCTGTCAATGAAATAGTCCACATTTTATAATTTTACATATGGTTTACTGAATGCTTAAAGAATGACAATTTTGGTGCCATTTGTTAAGTGTTGACCATGTCTTAACATTTGAACATTGTACTACATGGAATTTATTGAAAAATGTTTTCAATTTTTTTAAAAATTAACAATCAATTTAGAATTGTGAATGAAATTTATTAAAAAATTGGAATTAGCCCTGCCATAAATTCCATTCACAAGATAACATTAAAATGTTAACACTCGGTAAATAGTTAACATGAGGCTTTCAGATAACATGACTAAAATTATAGTAATTTATTTTAACATTGGTTTATACATTATTTTAGCATTTCTTCTTTACCATATCATTTTGGGAAATATTAAAATTTGGAATATTTCATTGACAGAACAAGATGCACTGGAATATTTTCAAAATTATAGGATAGTGCTTGTCTGAAAAGTGATGTCTGCCTAAATTTTTGTTATTCTTTATTGATCATGCTTTACTTTTATTTTCTTTACTGTATTTACGTTAATTACAATCCTTTGGATTTTTGGGTTTCAGGAAATATTTTCAAAATTATGAGATAGTGCTCACCAGCTTAATCATGTTTTACTTTTATTTTCTTTAATGAATTTACATGTTAATTACAACCCTTTGGATTTTTGTATGTTTCAGTAGAATATTTTCAAAATTACAGGATAGTGCTTGCCTAAAAAATGATGTATGTCTACATGTTTGTTATAGTTTTGTAAATGATATATTTTTAAAATTTTTATTTAATGTACTTACATTAAACAATTTTTGAATTACAACTCTTTGGACTTTTGTGTTTCTTTATCAATTTAATAAATAAATTAAAACTTAATTATTTAATATAATAACTTGGAGTCAGCCATATTGTTTATATCATGTATTGTAATCCCCTGGAAATGGATTATTTAAAAAAATGGATGGCAAGCTTCCAGCAGGCAAACTACATAAATACCCACACAACTATGCATTAATTCAATTCGAACCATTAAGCATCACATGATCACATTTCCTATACTAGCACATTAATTGTTGATAAACAGAGCAAAACTCTCCATACAGTATTGCCACCTGTGCTAAACAGAGTAATCAATGGATGCCAGAAGGCTTGTGCATAAAATCCCTATCCAATGCCTACTCATCCAATATCCCGAGACTAGTTTCTGGCTTGTGGCCTTCATCAGTGAGGAGCTTTGGATCTGAGAGCACTGCATCTAGATCTTAGGATCTAATGCAACCCTCTAGCAACCACCTTGATTACTCTGTTTAGCACAGGTGGCAATACTGTATGGAGAGTTTTGCTCTGCTCATTCAATTTGTTTAACAATTTCACAAATCAAGTCTTAACTTTATTATGCATCCACACTTGAGCTATAAACTTTATCTCACATTAGATGAAATACCTGCATAAATTTTTAATGAACCTTTATATTTAATAATTTTTGTTCATTCTGTAATTATTACCATTTGTTAGAATTGTTTTAACCACAATGATTATTAACTAAATGACAAAAATCGAATACTTTTTTTAACAACATAATTTATTTCTTAAAATCATCAAACATGTACCAAAATTTTGGCAATAGAAAAAAAAAAAAATTATATAATATTTATATTATGATACATTAAAAAAATTGTAAAAACAATTTATACAAGTAAATGTTAACAATTTTAACATAAATAAAGAATAAGATCATATTCTAAGTTTACACATATACAATTTTTAACTTTAAGAAAATGACTTCTGTAATTAAATTATATATTTTATTAGAGCTGTCATTCATTGTTTAAATTCTTCCCTAGTAAAAAAAAGTTTTTGAGATGATTTAGACAAGTCCTCTATATTCTCATAATAATATAAAAAGGATGGTTAAATATTTATTCTTTTTTTCATGTTTGAGCTATTAATTTGAATTAAGCATGAAGTGATAAAAAATGCAAGAAATTGGATTAAGTATTTGAATGTAATTTATTACTACTAACAAAACATCTTAAGATTTTCTCAACTTGCTTTTAATATAAGATTTCAAAAGCAATCCCCTTCATTTACAAATAGAGATGTCAATCTAACAATAAATGGCTTTGGAAAGGAATTTTAAGATAACTTTATTTGAAAGAAATAATTTATTTAATTTAATTATGATTATCTAGAGATAAATCACACATTTATTTAAATACATCAGTAAATTTATATTTAAAACATAAAAACAAACATTTTTGCATCTCTTGCAGAATTAAATATTTGTATTATATATTATTTTAATTTAAGCATGTAAGTTAAAGTTTACTCATTTGTGATTTATCTTGACAATTCTCACTTATTTCTGATTTCTCTTGATAATTAATGTTCACTGAATTTCCATTATAACTGCTATTGTATTGTAAATTATTTACTTATATTTTTTAAAAGACAATTGTTTTAACTTTAGTTTGTATTTCTTTTATGATTTTTTAAAAAAACTATCCTATATTTGAAGATATTTTACTTTTTATTTCTTTATATTTAGATTAAAAAATTTGATTCAAATATTTCTTACCTATTTAATAATACTCTACCTCATAGTATTGAATATGTTGTTTTCAATATAAAATTACAAACATATATTATCTAGTTAATTGTAATCATTGATTTTTATTGCAATTTTTTTAGACTATATAAATTTTGTTTTAAAATATGTTCATAATTATTCTTTTTCTAAGCAATGGACTTAACTTCTTTTTCTTCTGTTCATAATTATGGACATGTAATCCATTCTCTACTTATTTACACTATTTTCTATAAAACCTATTCACAGAACGCTCAAGTTTTAAAATATAATTATGATACTTCACAACTCAAATTCCCAAAGTCTCATTTAAATGAATTTGGAAATAATGCTCCTCTCTTCGGTGCCAATTTATTTGTCAGATAAGAAATGAAATGAGCATTATTTGCAAGTTCATTTAAATTATTCTTTGGAAATCTGATTTGTGAATTATCATAGTACCATTTTAGGACTTGGTTGTTCTATGAGTAGGTTTTATATTACCAGTGTTATATTATTCATAAGTCACAAATTATTTATTGAATTGTTAAAGTTATTACAATACCATTTTTATATAAATACATAGAAGCAAATTCTCTATTTATTAACTTTGCTCAGTATTCTCATCATATAGTCTAATTAAACATTGTTTTACTAATCAATATGTATGTGGTAATCCATTAGTGCCACTTGTATATCTTAGTATTGGTTGTTATATTTATAATAGTATAAATCTGATCAAAAATGGAAAACTTTTTATTGAAATGAAAAGTATCTCTCATTTTATTAAATATATTGTTTAAGAAAAATATGTACTTAGATAGTATTGTTTTTCCTGAAGGTTTGTGATGATAATGTTCTAGATGTATTTATATGTTGACTATTACCATCATCTAATATGAGTATTGAATATCTTTAGAAAAATTTAACTTTATTTATATATTCCAAATACATTCAACTGTTAGTAATAGTATGTCAAGCAGATTAGTATAGGCACAACATTATTCTTCCTTCTTTTTCAGGTGTTGTTGGCCTGACCAGTACTAGCATGGGAATCAAACCTAGACTCTTAGATTCTTGAGTATTGAATTTTAAGACAACATTCTAATCAACTGAGCCATCCTGCCAAAGGATGTTGGAAATAGTCCAATATATAAATAACTCAGACAATACCCTCTATTTTTATGCTGGTCAGCAGTGATTTAGTTATTGAATGCTAAAATAATAATTATCTTGTAAATAAATACTATAGCTCTCCAAACATTTATATTTGTATTAAAAGTTTCTTAAACTTTTAATTAATGTATGGATATATAAATTACATGTACATATATAATGCTTATATTTGACATTTATTTTATTGATTACTGAATTTATAAATAATATATATAATTTATTATATTTTCAATATAAAGATTAAATCATATGATATTTTGTCTAAAAATTATTACTCTTCAAAATATTTACTGAAGATATCTTATGGTTAATAATACATCAGAAGATATTTGATAACTAAAGGTAAACTATAAAGTGAGCATTTTTTATGAGAAATGAATAAAAATTGAATCTCTAAGTTCACTATTAAACTTGTACTAGTGTTTTTTTTTTCAATTTTTTCCCCAAACAGTGGCAACCCAAACTTTGTAATATTTTTTCATGGCAATCTTCTTTATATTCTTTGTGGATGCATACTTAAATATATGTATGCTTATACAATTTATATAATTATAAATTTATAGTTAGAAAATAAAATACAAGCAAATGCAGTTTTCATAAAAACTATTTTGATTATCAGATTGATGTCAACTTATTATGAAACCTGCACTGTGGCAATATGCCCAAAATGATTGGATACTAGACATCTGAATTGTCAGACTTTTAATAATTTTCAATAATATTGTATTTAATTGGAATTAGATGAAAAGTTAATCTCAACTTAGAATTATTATACTTTTTGCACTTTAATAATATATGTAAAATTATTATGGTACCACATTATCAAATTTCATGATGGCAATAAACAATTATTGCAGCAATCTAAATCACTATGGAACTAGGTTGAAAATCACTTCCTTAAATAAATATTATTACAAAAAATATCTTTAAAATTCAAATACAAGTTTTGTATATAGATATATTATGATTACAAAATTTTAATAAATTATTCCTCCAAAATATTTTTAGAATAGAAAGATGGATTTGGTTTTACCATTTTTCAAAGATAAAAATTTAAATATTTTAAATAAAAGTATAATTATTAATAAAATGTCTGATAGGTTTTAACTCCTACCAAAAAAAAAGTCTACAATTCTTATCTGAAAGGATATTTAATTTTTGATAATTCCTTATATTGAATCTCTTTTATTTTGTAATATCTCAACAGATTTAATTATTATATTAACTAATATGCAAATAAAAATTATGGGAGAGATAATAAAAAGAAATCTTCAAAATGAAGGAAAAAGTCTAATATAGATTATAGATAAAATACTTTGAAACATACAATGTAAATAAATAATTCAAAAATTAAAATAGCTAACATTAGAGAATAAGTAAATATATTTCATTTTTTATAATATCTATAATAGATAAAAGTAATTGGTATAAAATTGCTTTGAAAATGGATTCTGTTTTTCTAAAGACTTGTCAAATAATAGATAAGTAATTATTATTTTTTAATACTTTATTTAATTAATACTGTTTAAATATTGAGACAAAAGTCTCTATGATAAACATTTAATTAATATACTGTTAGACAAACTGCTATTTAGTCAGATTGGTGTTCAAATTAAGCTTCAAAATTACAGATAAGTTTAATGATATGATGAAATAGTAAGTAAAAAATAAAATTGAATTATTATAAAAAGTTCAACATTTTTTTTTATATTTTAAAACCTTAAATATTATTAAAAACATAAATTGTAAAAATATATATGTGTATGCATAATCATTACTTCATAGCACTTGTATAAATGTGAAAGAGTAGTTTTTGTCTTTCATTAATTACTTCAGGATAGTCTTAAAAATAATTATGCCTTTATTCTTATTAAAGGTATTATTTTTGCTAAAATCAAAAGACAGAAATTGACAGAGAATCTGCTTTGCTCACTATTTTTAAATATTAATTTTTATCACCATCTATTATTTTATAATAGAAATAAAAATAATTATAAATAAAATAAAACAATAATAAAATAAAATTATGATACAGCAATCTAGAATGTTACATATCCGAAAATAATTAACTACATAACATAACAATACACAGAATAAATAAAAAATATATCTTTATAAAACTTTATATATACTACCTTATTATATAATATTTCATTCGTTTTTAATTGACTAATTATTAACTAAATTTATTAATGTTTTATAAATATTCATATAATTATTAAAACAATAAAGAATGTAGTAGGTTTATAAATATAGATGATAACAATCAACACTTAAGCTATCAATAGTCTAGAAGTTAAAATTGACTATTTATTAGTCTGCTTATTTGCTTGATTAATGAGATTTGTTTAAACTTCTTTGCATTATTAATCTCACACTCCTTGGTCAAGTTGCAATTTTTAGAGTGTATATAAACATATCAGACAGTAGATGAAGGTCATGCTACCATTATTGTTTATGGCAGTTGGCCTGACTACTGGTTAAGACTGTTGAAACTTTAGAGTTGTTTGTTATCATATAGTTATGTATATCTTGCTCAACATAATTTGTTTCATATATCTGTCTTCTTTTTGACCTTCAATGTAATTTGAAGGTTTAATATTTTTATGACATTTGTTTTATAGAAAATTATATAAGATAATTATATATAAAGTTGTATAAAGATATATTTTTTTATTTATTTTATGTATTGTTATGTTATGCAGTTAATTGATTTCAATCTTTAATAATCTAGATTGCTTAATCATAATTTTATTTTGTTTTATTCATGTTTTATTTTATTTATTGTTATTTTTACTCTTATTATAAATTAGTAGCTAGTCCTCTGTAGGCAATAATAAGCTTAACAGTGAAAATAAATGTTTAACATTTGATAAGGATATAAAATCATATGCCGAAGATACTTTTTATATATAATTATTAATATATGTAATTATATAATTGAATATTTATAAATACAGTAATCAGATATATTTTAAAAAATTTATCCACTTAGTAGCACGTTCAACTATCCTTGTAATCTTTGTCAACTAACACTTTTGTAATAGTTTATATATATATAATATTCTATTATTTTTATAATTTATTCTAGAAAACAATATAATGGACTTACTTTATTTCCATTTATGATATTAATAAACATATAATATATATTAACATTCTTGATGTACAAAGTTATAGCTTTAATTTTTTTTCATCTGTATGTTAATTTTATATTAATTTAATTCTTATAAACTCGTAATAACAAAAAGGTAAAAGTTGAAATTCAAGACTTTTATAATGCAATAAGCATGCTTTGAGCAGACCACTATGATTCTGGCAGTGGTCTCCTGAAAGCAGCTTAGTGCATTATAAAAGTCTTGAATTTCAACTCTTACCTTTTCATAACACTCAATTAAGAGTTTATAAGAATTACATTAATTAATGAAAAGAGAATTAAATATTTAGAATTACTATATATTAATTATAAAATAAAATAAAACAATGAAAATCAAATATTATTATATTCTCATATGATATTAAATATTTTTTGTATAAAATGATTTATATCTAATATATAAAATTCTTATTTATAAAATAAATTAATAGAATAATATTTATTTGAATACATAAAAAAGCTCGTTAATTTAATTACATAAATAGATAAAAATAATTGTAGCAAGAAAAGTAAAAAAAATAATTTACATCATTTTGTTTTTCCCCATATATATTTAATATACTGATGCACATTAGATGTTTTCTCATTGTTTTATTTTATATTATGTAAATATATATGAGTGTACAATAAGCAGTCTCAATGATTATATATATGAGTGTATCAAAAACATTGATATATACTCTAGATATGTTACTATTGGTTGTTATATATGTATACTAAAATTAATCTATGGAAAAATAGTTCAAAACATAAGGAAATAAAAAATAATAAATTTCAGTGAGTAATATAGAAGCAGGATATAACAACATAAATCATTATTTATATAGTTAAATACAAAGAGTTTTAAAACACTGACAAAATATACCCACATATGTGCTTGTATACATATACATGCATATATATATAAAGTTTACACTTTATAATGATGATTCAGTTTTTGATTTCACTTACTGCAAATGAATACAAATAACAAACCTTAGTTTAATCATGTTTTCTCTCCAAATACATACCTACATACATGCCTTTCCCATTATTCTGAAAATGTGAAAAATCAATTTATTGCTTACAAATCCAATACTTGATAATTTTTTCAAAATCATGGCAGTATATATAGTATGTAATTTGTATTGGTAAATATCAATTCAAAATTTAAGTAAAATTAATTTTTCAGTTTTTATCAGCCATTTACTAAATTACCTTAATTTAACATCCATTTAAACTCTTTCAACTCAATTCAATTCGATTCCAGAAAATCTTGAATAATGCCAAGAAATTGAATTTTATAATATTTGATATTATTTATAAATAAGTGAAGTATTTTGTAAACAAAAATATTAATAATAAAAGCAATAAAACTTTTATGAAAGCTAATCACAGTACATGGAAGTTAATAACTTTGTCAGAAAATAAATACAGAAGTTTATTATTAAAAAAATAAGAGAAATAGAAAGTTTCATTGAAACATTGTATCAATAAAATAATGGCAAAAAAATATATATATTGCATTATTAATTTAAATGAATATGGGTGTATTTATTAAGGATTTTTTTTTTAAGAGAGATAGTTTGTTTTGGTTGATAAAAGTTGAATATATATGATGTGCTATCTTTTTATGAAAATTATATAAAATCAAACTAGAATAAAGATGGTGAGCAGAGAATAAAGAAAAACAGGGAAATGAAAAGCCAAACAGTCTATAAATGTGGCTATATGGAATTCCAAAGAGAAAATACTGGATAAGTAATAGTATTATATGAGAAAATTGGAAAGAAAATAAAAAATAAATAGATAAGAAAAGAATATAATTAAATTGTTTGATAAAGATTTAACAAAATGTTAAGAGTATATATGATGATAATAAATGATATACGAAACTATAGGATAAGAACAGAGAATAATAAAATAGAAAAGGATTTAAAAGGGCTATTATTTAGAGACTAGAGTAATTATATTATGCTTAATAATTTTAATGTATATGTAGAATAACTTTTGTAGAAAATAAAATTAAATATGGGAAATAGAATAGATAATCTCTTTGGGTAGCTCTACATTTTCAAATATTACTGGACAAATAAAAAGGCTTGCATGCTCTGAAGAACTGTCAGAGAAAGCTAAAACTCCTAAAAGAATCACCCAAATTGGACAGTTGGAAGGAAAATGACAGAGTAGATGTAAAGTTCTTCAATTTTGGAATTACTATAGTGATCCAGTTTTCAGCTAGCATAAAAAGAATACTGCTATAAAATCAAAAATTAAGAAGTCTGAAGGATTGAATTTTAAAAAATAATTATGGAAGAAAAAATGAACCAGGTGTATTAGATGCTATAATATAGAATGTCTTTTGAATAAAATCAAATTTTTACCAAGATAACTGTGGAGATATATAAACATTATTTGAAGAGAAATGTTATACACCTACAAAAGATCTTGGAAATGAGATAAAAGTTAAATTTTGAAACTTATTATAAATGGTGATTTGAAAACAAGAGATGGTCACAAAAAATATGGAAATATAATAGAACGATTTACAAATGAATAAAATAATAATAGACACAAGCTGATATTTTTTGCAATATAAAACATCACATTAGTGATTTATGTTGTTATAGGACAAAGAAATGCAGTTAGGATTTATGATGTCAGCATTATTAAAGAGGTAGAGTGTAGCTGCATAAATAAAGGATTGTTCCAATATGAAAAAAAAATTACATTAAATTGTATAATGTTAATAGGTCACTTAATGGTTATTCTGTTTTCAACCACTATGTTGTCTTTCTTTCTAATGAATTCAATTACGCAAACATAATTAACTTAGTAGACAAGCATATATTATAATTATGCTTTCAAAAATGATTATGTTTACCTAATACAATTCATTAGGAACGATAATAGTATAGTGACTAAAATGAATGAAGAAATAGTTAGTAAAATATATTAATGACAGAAGCATATTGTAGATATATTTTCAAAAAATAAGAGAGTGATGTAAGAAGTTCTACAATAGAAATATATATTGAGGAGTGAAATTTGGATAGTGAAGAATATTATCAAGAAAGTGGAGAAAAGAGGAAAGCATATCAAAGATGGATTAGTGCAAAAACACAGATGAAGATATTTATAAAAAAAATACAGAATTAAAAACATTGTGGAAACAAAAAAAAGATTAAATATTGGCAAATGAAATGTGTAGAAATTGTAGCAAAACTAGAATTCCAAAAATCAACAGACAGTTGGAGGATGATGAAAGAAAAAAAAATAGTAAGATAAACATAACTATGATTAGAATAAGGAAATGGATTATTTATTATAAAACACTTTTAAATGAAGAAAAAAAATTATTGGATTATGAAAGAC
This sequence comes from Epiperipatus broadwayi, assembly GCA_028023455.1. NCBI lineage: Eukaryota > Metazoa > Onychophora > Udeonychophora > Euonychophora > Peripatidae > Epiperipatus > Epiperipatus broadwayi. Next base: position 1,412,175 of record JAQFVV010006231.1, read on the forward strand.
AGAAACTGAAAGTTATGGATTTTACAGTTGGGGAAGAGAAGATATTAAGTAAAAAAGTATGGAAGAACAGATGTATCAGAAATAACTACTTTGGAACTAATAAAATATGATGAAAAAAATATTGAATTATTTACCAGGTTAATAAACACTATTTTTATCAAGGAAAATGTGCTTGATATATATAATTAACATGTAAGAAAAGATAGAGAAGTAAATGTATGAAATATAAAAGAATATATTTTACAACACTACTATAAAGTACTGGATCAGAAGAATGGTGTATCTTTACAGTGGGAACACAAAATCAAGTACTGTATACAGTATTTATTTTCAATTAGAAATTAAGAGAGAAGATTGAAACTTGACATAAAGAAATATACATGAATTTTATTGATTTGAAGAAAGCTTACAATAGGGTTTTATTTTGAAATATGAATTTTTTTTATAGTACAGGCTTTTCATACCTGAAAATGGCAGAAGTTGATAATTTATTGCTAAATATAATTAGTGGAATATATGAATAAATATGTGCCTAAGAAGATAGATCAGAAGTTGTCAAGGAATTTACAATTAAAAAATACTATTACAAAATGTTAATTATCATCAATTATGTTCAAAAAATACAGATATGATCTGATCTTAAAGAAATGGATAAAGACATGAAAATAAATGAGTCTAATATTATGTTATAATATATATTTGTTTAATTTATTATTAAAAAGGACCAGATGATTACAACATCGGATATGAAGGATATTGAATCTATTGAGTAAATATTATGGAGGCATACATGAGGCTTAAAAATCAATTTTGATAAAGACAAGTATTTGACAACTGAAGTAAAGTTGTATTTATGATCAACTGGAGAAAAAAATATTGTGAAAATAGATAACTTTACAATATTTAAGATCAACTATTGAAAAAATTGTTTTATTACAAAAAGAGATATTTAGAAGCAGTGCTGGCCCAAGAATGGTATAATCGATGTGATCGCATTAGGCCCTGCTTTTATCAAGGCCACCATGCTTATGCTCTCTGTGAAAATCAAAAAATATTTTTATTACTTGCTAAACATAATTATGTTCTGTGAAAATTTTATAATTTGAAGTCCTATCATGTTGAAATAACACTAGTTGTGTAGTCATGTAGAATTTTCAGTACATACAATGTATATGTTTAAATATTTCACAATTATCTGAACATGTCAATGTGAGGTCAGAATAGGGCAAGAATGGTTCCCCTCATTAGTAATTTTATCAAGAAAATAAACTATGATGATGTTATTAACAGATTCTCAATAAAACATTCAAGGAGATAAATATATACTTTTTTGGCATTATATGTATTTTATTTTGTGCTCTCAAATATTTATTCCATAAAATTGAACAAATATATATTTATTATTTATAAATAATCATAAATAAGTCATTATTTATACATTTTAATAATGCAAAAAGTTATATTATACTGTATACATATTTTAAACAAATTCTTATTAGAAGTAAACAAAAACTTTAACGAAGAGAATCGTTTTTGACTTCATTTATAATAATTGTAAAGAAATACATCTATATCTGCAAATAAGATAATTTTTTAAAAATATCTAAGTATTTTTATCATGCACAAAAGACTCCACATGAAAACTTTACACTGGGCCCTGCGATTTCTTGGCCAGTTCTGTGTAGAAACATTCGTAAAATAAGATAGGCAATAAGAATATTCAGTTAATTTCTATGAAGTGAAGATGTGGATGATGATAAAAGAAAATGAACATTTGACTTTGGAAAGAGAAATAGATTATTGGAAATCAGTTAAAAGATCAAGATGTATAAAAAGAACAAAATAAAAAATAAGAGAATTGGAGTCAATAAAATATGATAATTATTGGAGAAAGGAGATTAATATGTTGTGGCTATAGTAGAAGAATGAATAAGAACAAAATAGCATGAATGATGATTGAGTATGAGCTGGAGGGGAAAAAAGAAAGGAAGACCAAAAATGATAATAAAAGAATTGTAAATATCACAGAAGAAATGATCTATCAAAGGCAGTTGTTATAGAGAGAAAGAGAGAGAGAGGAAATAAAATAGATTTTGCTTGTATCTTCAGCAATGAAAAAATTCTGAAGCAGAAATAGAAGAAAGTATCTGCAGAGTTATTGACATGGAAAAAAAAATATTTTAAATAGTCAATAAGTTTGTATTGGTGAACAAAGTTAAGAAATATAAAATTTAAAATATTAAAAGGCATGTTGAAAAAAAATGATTGTAACTTTATTTAAATTGAAATTGAAGAAAATTGTATAAATATCAAACCTCAGTGGTTCCATTAGGAAATAAATAAATGATAGAAAATGAAAATTTTTCTTATGCATGAACAGAATGATGGTTAAGAAAACATTAATTAGTTGTGATATTTGATGTCAAGTAATATCAGACTGCAGATGTTTGTTGAGGAAACATGAACAAATATATACATGTATCATAAAAGATAAGCAATTATATAGTATAAATTACTTCCTAAAAGATTAGCAAGCAATGAAGATATAAATAGAAAATGTGTACATACAAAGAAAAAGAAAGATAAGAGTGAAAAATGAGAAACTTGAGAAATTGGAATTTGGAGAGAAAATTGAATAAGCAGGAAGTCAATAAGATAGTTTGAATGTATATGCAAATAAAAGAAAATTTAAAAAAATGGAATTGAATAATGAGTATGGTACTGAGAAAGGGAACTTTAAAAAAATTAGGATTTTGTAATGAATGTAAGATAAGAATGCAAAAGGTGGAAATGAAACAAGAAATTAAGAGATTCATTCAATAGAAATATTGAAATGTCAAATGATAAGCAAAATAAAAATAATAAAAGCTATATAAAAAAGAGAAAATAGAAAATCAAAAGGATATATTAAATAATGTATAGATGCTAGATATTTAAAACAGAAAATATTATGTTTTAACAAATTTATGAAAGGATAGAATATATCTGAAAATTGTAAAGTTACTAGAAAAAGAATATTTTTTAAAGATGATAATAAAAATCTAATAATTACAGAATGGTGACAATGACAAATGTAATAAATAAGTTATATATCATTTGCATATATTATTAAACATAAGATTGTATACGAGATATTGAAGCAATAATGTTATTGAACAGTAGCATATTTATTTTGATTCTGGTAACAGAAATGCCATACTTACTGACAAGAATGGTAAAGAGAGGTTGCAATCAGAAACTATTATTGGCGATTTGAATATATTGACGATGATTAGGTATAATAAATATATTAAACAAAATCTTTTAAAAATAGACTACATGATAACATAGTATTAAACTCATTTTATCATCAATGAAATGATTACAGGCTAATTTTCCAAGTTGTATAATTTTTTGATAATAATTTTGTCTCCCAGTGAACAGTATTTCCACTTATATAAGACAATGCTGACCTGCATGATAATCTTTTTGAGGCAGGATGTTGCTATCAGCACTTCACTTCTATAATGATGTCATGCATATGTAAACATACTTAAGGTGATTTCTTTTACATTATTTTTCATACTGCATTGATATACTCTGATGGTATATTAATTGATGTCATTGCAATAATCACATTATAAAGTATATATATATAGCACTCTTTCTACATTAGTTGTCAATCAGCCTTCTCTAATGGAAAAAATTACTATAATCAATAATGAATTGGGAACAATTAAAAGACTTATTGTTCCTGCCTATAAAACATAAACATACCAAATGTATAAACAACACAAAGTTTAAGAATTTGCTTATACAAAATATAGTATTAGATATTTGCAATATTTTATTTTACCAGTACAGAGATTGTATGTAATTTAAACAAAATGATTTACAGCCTAAGCATATGCATGGTAACATTGTTATAATAGCTCAACAATGTCTTGTTGAGTATTGAGGATACTCTCAAACCAAAGCACAAGATAGGCATGTGTTTAGGGTGTAAATACCTTCTGTTTAAATTATATTAGATATTTGATAAATAAATATTTGGCTATTATTTATAAAGTCATACTTAAATTTATAATTTTCAATTTTATTACATTGCTTTTGTCTTATGTTCTCTTTGATTTTGGATTTTTTTTTAAAAAAAATATTATTATACATATGCAACTATTGCTTTATTCTTGTGAAATTTTGTTTCATTTGTCAATGCTAATTATTAGTAAATGATTGCATGTCATTTCATGTAATATTTCTATATTCTTTCTTTTTTAAACAATGCGAGCCCTGAACTACTAAGTGATCATACATCAAATATTCTCTCATTTGGTACTGTAAATTAAATATAAGTAATGGATTAATCAATCTCTTGCATGGGTGTATGAGAGAGATGAAGAGTTCTTAAATAGATTGACTCTTTTAAATGATGACATAAATGTGATGAAAAATTTTAATTATATAATTTGAAAGAAGATAAGGTAATATAAAGGGATAATAAAAGTTTCTTGATTGTTGCTTAACGATTTTCTGGAGATTAGAATAGAAGATAAATATGATAGGAGACATTAAAGAAGAAAAATATGGAGAAAATTTTAAAAATAAATATATATAATGATTATATAAAAATTATTAAATATTAGGATTGAAAATACAGATATAAAATATGTTTAAATCCGTAGGTATATGTATGGATAAATTATTTATTTACAATATGCAAGCGATCTAGTTACATTATATATATATAATAACTGAATATCATAAATTTTTATTTACGTAATTATATAAGATAGCCATTTTAATTATTGACATTTTTGTTTTATTATACGTAAGGCAGTAATTTGTTATTTAAAACAAAAGCAGGATTTAAGAAACTAAAAAAAGAAGGAGTAAATAAAATGATGATAAGGTTGAAAAATACAAAGTGCATACAAAAATATGTATATATAACGAATATATAATTGTGAACTGCTATGTTTATAGAGAAGAAGATACAGTTTATATCACACGATATTGAATTGTTGAATATAAATAAAAGTTGGATAGATCGAATGCGAGAAAGGATAAAATAATAGAAATACAGTACTAATATTCTGTCAAAAAATGGGGTTAGATACCAAAATTTTATAATGAAACTTTTCTGTTTTGATTTTTGAAATAAAAAAAGATTGGAAGAAGTCTGCATCTTGTATAATTTACATTTTTTATATCGATAAAAAAATTTATTTTCAATCACCCATTTTTTTTATTTCAAAAAAAGCCGTACATTATCTTTTATTTGTGACATTTATTTTCAAGTATTGCGCTTAATTATTTAACACACACATGCATATATAGAGTAACGTGTTAAAACTTTAATTTTAACTACATCTTAGTACACTAGGCGGCAGTAGTTTATTTGTTTTTAAAAATGGAATGATTTAATTTAACAACAACAAAAAAGAGGGTATAAAAATAGAGTTTGAAATAAAAAAATCTAGATTAAAAACATGTTAATGCTTATATGGCTTGAGTAAAGAGTAAAATTACAAGTGTAGATAATTTCGGTTTCATTAATTCAAAAGGAAAAAACTATTATTAGTCAGATGCAAAATAACTATCCATATCTTATTTGGTTATTTTTAGATGTGTAGACTAGATTAATGAGAATGAATTATTAACAAATTAGTAAACTAAAACATCAACAAAAGTGCTGTTATACATGAACTATTCAATCTATAACGATCTATTAATTACGATATTTACATCAATAATCTTATTATTGAATATTTAGTTTATTTTAATCTACTTGGATGCATTAAGCAAGCAAAAAATCTAATATTAAAACCACAAAACAGCTTTTAATATATAAACTTCTTCTAAAAAAAACTCAACTACAAAATTACATAATAAGTCATGAATATAACTAGAAAATTTATATATATCAGTAGTGGGCACGCATGAGATCTATGAGAGCTGCATGCTGGTATTCCATATATTGTAAAGAGCACCACATTATTTAAGTACACAAAAATAAATACATATAGTCAAATTTTATTAACTTAATTAATATGAATATTCTACACAAGTTTTGAGCACTGTATATAGTATATAAGAAAATATAATTAAGAGAAAGAGATAAAATACAAAATAATTATTTGAAAATTTTAATAATAAAAATAAAATAATAACAAGTATAACATTTAATGAAGATCTTTGGTCAAATCTTTGAAATTTGGCATACAATTTGTTAAAGCTATTCACAGTAATTCTGTGAGATGCTGATTGATCAATTGTGAATGATATATCGATTTCATAAACTTCATTATGAAATACAACAATTCATAGCAATATGTTGTATCAAAAATTGAAATTAGACAGCAAATAGCATTCTTTAAGTGTGGATATTTTGATTATGGCATGAGTTTCCAAAATTCAATTAGAGAACTAGATTTGTGATGCATTTGCAATGTCTGATACTCTTTCATCTCTAATAACTCCAAATTCCCAGTCACTTTTTCAATAAGTATTATTCCAGATATTGAAAATCCATCTTCAATAATATCACAAATAAATGCGTTCACAAAATATGCAAATGTAGATTTAAAACTTTTCAAACCTACATTTGAAATCTGCTTACAATCATTCCAATTTTTCTTTATATTCATCTAATTTTTCTTCTTTGATAATAATTATATTTGCTTTTATTTATGGCTGATGATTAAATATTCTCGACTTAAGATTGTGCACAAAAAGTGGAAATTTAGGTTTAAAACTAAATACAGTTTGTGACAAATCACTAATCATTTTTCTCTTTCTTTGAAAAGCCAAATTAAATGTTTGCAAATGTTCCATAATGTCTGTAAGAAACATTTAGTCTGAAAGCCATGCTTCATTTTTTAATTCTGGGTCTTTTTTTTTTTCATTTTCTTTTAAACATGTTATAATAGAGTTTAGGAGTTATACAAAACAGCTCAAAATATTATAAGTTGAGGAGAGATCACTGGGCAATTTATCTGTTCCATCATTCATCTCTTCTAAAAAGTTCTTAAATTGATAATATGTTTTGGCATTTGTTCTAATTAAATTCATAATCTGCAAAACAATTTCCACACATTTTCATATTTTAAAAGTTTTTCTATGAGGTGTTTATGGCAATGAAGAGGTACAAAATATGGAATTTTAGAATCACTGCTTAAAGACCTGACCTAGGTTTTCTCCTATTATAGCAGAGGCTCCATCAGTTGCAACACTTACAAGTTTATTATAAGGAAATTCAAATCTATTCTTTATTTTATCAAGCATATTTTTGACATTGATACTGTGAGTTTAGGTCTAACATTTCTTCCTTCAAATTTACATCTGCAGATATATAACAGACAAAAACAGTCACTTGTGGAACATTGTGAATGATTGTAGACTCATTGAGAGTGAAAACTGAATGCTGTACAATTTTTCGAATCACACACATTTATATTAATTTCACTTATATGATGCTCATATGTGTAATAGGAACTTGTGTGATCAATTTATGCAGTTTGTATTATTTGGATCCAAATCTTTAACTACTTCTTCCAAGTTTATTTTAATAAATTCTCATTCTCCATATAAATATTTAGCACAAGCAATATTCCAAGCTATCAACAGACTAGCTTCATTGGCTCTGTCATCTTCATCCCTAAAAGAAGACAAGAGTCTTTATTTCTTATGAAGATCTGATTGCAATGACTTGAGTTTCTCTGTTTGCCATTTTGAATTGTATAGCTATTGAGTTGAAAAATGAGAATGACTTAATTTAATTTGAAGGTCAACAAAGATTGCTTACTTTGTAGTTTGTAATTATAATTTTACAAATATGTCCCAATGATTTCCCATTATTGTCAATAAAAGCAAATTTTTCTACCCATTCTTTTTGAAAGCTTCTATTTTCTTGTTTGTATTTTCATTTTTTGACATTTTCTGAGATCATGTTAACAAAAAATTGAAGTAAATTTATTTCCAAAGTCTGAAATTCAAACAAAATACATAGATAAATAATTAATTAAAATTAAATTGTCTAAATATTGATTCTTGTTTTAAAAGATTCGTAAATAGCAGAACAAATTGTTGATGAAACAGTTTCTTAAAATAAAATAAGAATAAAAACAATTTAGAATAATTAAAAGCAATCTTGAACTATATTTATTTTTGTTTGATATTTTCTGATAATTCTTAAATATCTGTTTTCTTATTATTTACCACCAAAAATAGAAGCAATATAACCAAAATCAAACAAATGCTTTCCAGTTTTATTTTCAAGAGTTTTTTTATATAATAAAAAAACATGACATTCAAAGTGCACTAAATATAAACAATTTAAATTTTTTTTTTTAACTTGTACACTTCTTTAGAAAGTTTATGCCGAAGTTGCAAAAAATTACACATCATAAACAATTTTAAATTGCTTAAAAAACAATCTACTTACCACATTTTTTGAAAAAATATGAAATACGACATTAGCTAATAGAAAAGCTATCATTGAAATATATAACCATAAAATTTCACATATCATAAATATACATATGTAATCACTCCATACATGTAAGCACATGTAGTCATTTTTATAAGATTTGGTAGACATTATTAATATACAATTTGTCAATATATTTGAAAGTAGTATATATATATATGATATAATTTGTAATAAAATAAGTAATAAAAATGTTTGATAAAACTTTTTATCATATTACACATTTTTGTGCAATTAAAAAAAAAATTGAAATAATAAAAATAAAATTGGATTTCAATGGGAACCACACTTAACCAAAAGCTAATATATGGATTGGGGTTTATGTTTAGTGTTATGGACAACCAGATGATAATAATGATCCTGGTTGGCACAAAAGAATATCCTTTAAAGTTCATGCACTATTTCACTTTATTTAATTAGAAATCAGGTTTATATTTGGCCAGTATATTAATGGTACTAAGTGGTCAGGGTATTGATGATGATCAGCATGTTTATGTATCTCAGTATTATTTTTTTAATTATTATATTCTTATGGATTAGCACTTAAGTTTGTACATCCAAATTATTATTTATATAATCTGTCCCAAGTTTGGCAAGGGTTAAATAATTAGTCTGGTGTATATTGAACCCATTTCAAATGTAATCATAAGATTGCCTATTGATTTTTTATTGCTGATCATTCATGATGAAGGATAATTATTCTTACTCTCTGTAATGCTGAGTGGACTTATAGTTAGTCTTTGCTTTTGCTGATCTCTCATGCTCATTATATTTATTATATTCATATTTATTCTTTTTATATTAATTTTACATCAAAATTAGACTAGACATTGACTTGGGATTAATAATAATGAGTGCCATCACCCCAGGTTCCCCCCTATTCTCCATATCATTACAATATATATATATATGATATATATATATATATATATATATATATCAAAGTAACCATTTTTCTTTTTTGAAAAATTCTCAAATACCATATGTGTTGAGTTAATTACAATATGACTAAAATACCTTTCAATACCCAATCCCAATTTATTAATAGTCTTAATTTCAGAATCATTAATTATAAATAGTAAACATAAAAATTAGGGTTGAATTGTTTTATCATAGATTCCTTCCATATTGCAGATAATGTAATATATTCCGAGTTGCAAATATATTTATTCTGCAATGATATTATAACTTCTAATGCAACCTGTAGCAAATAATCTTTCATACTTGCTGTATAATGTCAGATCTATAACCAGAAATCACAACATTTTATTAATTTCCGTGTTATTTCTTATATTTAGCAGTCTCTTAATGCTTTCATGACTACTAAAAACAATTAAGTTAATATTATTAAATTTTCAGGCCATTCATACCAGATAAATTTTCTATAACATGCATTTAGTTATAGTATTATTTACCATTAAACTTGTGATTATTACAACCATCTATAATCCACAAATGTCTTCTTTTACATGATTGGTTATGTATTTACTGATAATGTATATTTTATATTAAATTTGATGTACTTGCTATCAATAGCCTAAGAATGCATTATTTCTTTCTTATATAGAACACAAAACTAACTAAAAGCTTAAATGACTAATGATTTGCAATATGTTAAACTGAAGAATCATTTAAAATGAAATTCCTGTACAATAAAATAGCATATCATAAATGATTTTCATTTACAAATGATTACATATTAAAAAAATTTAAAAATCAAATTTATTCTAGAATTTAAATTAGATTTTTCAATCAGTTAAGTCTCTGAATGTTTATACCCAATGCTTTGCTATACCAATTACTTATAAGTAGAAATTTTTGCCATTCTTCCTAAATTAAGAATATAAACAAGATTTTCCATTGGTTATTTTATAGTGAAATATTTCTGATAATGCTTTTTAAAACAACTCTTTTGAATCTGTGAACTATCTAAATATACTCACCTTGAATTTTCTCAGAAAACTATTAGTATTCTACCTTTCACAATTATAATGTGATTAATTCTATAAAGAGAGTTTTAGATATATAGTTACATATTAAAAAAGGCCACTCACTATATAATATTGTTGATATAATTCATATACAAAACTCATATCACAGAAAAATTTAATTGAACTATGCATATTCATTGCATAGATAAGATTGGAATATCTTATGATATACATATAAATAACTGTAGTCATTTGCGTTTATATAAACATTCCCAATGATTAATATTATGTAAAACAGTGAGATTAATATTTCAATCCAAAGCACAAGATAATTTTTTTTAGAAAAAAAACCCCAATAATATTCATTTTTAAAAACAAATAACTCTAACCAAAATATATATATATAAAACAAAGCATTAAACACTAGAGATTTGAGCAAAGGTCAGTTAAGTAATAATACTAAATTAAGCTCCAACTACATATATATCTATATCTGTAATTGATTCATATCCAGTGGCATAACTATTATGAAGCTATATACAAATATTAAAATAATATTAAGGTATATGTTATAAATATTAAAAAGGGACCAAAAATTCTACCTAGACCACTATTCACATATAATATTAGCTATTAAGTTATAAAGCGCTACATTATATTTGATAATTTTCTTTGTTTATAGTATATACTGTCCTTATATATTAAATATAAATACATCAAGCAAATACTTATATATGTATATATGAGTATTTCAAAAATGCACACACACTAAGTGAATATATAAAACGGTATTCATTTAGTGCAGTGGTGAAGTCTTAGATTCAAGAGCTAAAAGCTCAATTTTGTAATTTCTGATGCTTGAATATCATATGATTTCCCAAGAGACCAAACATTCAATTATTCCTTGTGTGACTGTATATGTAAAATGGTGGACTCAGGAGTCAAAATTTTTGAATCAAAAGTCAAACTTCAGTTACTTTTGATACTTGAACATCACACAATCTTCCAAGTAATGAAACATTATATATATATTGAACTGCACTCTAGCTGCAAAGTTTGATTATTATTTAAAATACGTTTGTAAAAATTTATTTATCATTATATATATATATCACAAATTTATTTACATTAAAGACAATTTTTTATGTGTCAACCAATTAAATCAAAGAATATAATTATTTGAACTAATAATATGAAAAATATATTTTTTACTACATTTTACTTCTTCCAATATATATCTATTTTTTCAAAACCATGAATTGGAATCAAATCAAATGGATGCTCTCATAATATTTGTTTCATAACAACATGACCAACACTTAGGAAGTAATAATTTTTGTTAACCTCTCTCCCATTTAAATAAAAAAACCTGATTCTAATTCTTTTGTTTTTAACATTTATTTTACTTATAATAATGATAATTTAAAAAATGCAGAAATTTAATAATTAGTAAAAATTACAACCAAAAAGTATCTTTTTTTTTTTTTTTTTTTGGTAAGTTATTTTAAAAAAACAACTTAAAATCAAACTACTATATTTTTATTTTAAGTTATAAATTGAGATCAGTTCAAGAAATAGGAAACTTCTATCCAAAGTGAGAGATTTGGAATGAAAACATTAAGAACGGTAAGAGCCCTTTAGTTTCTAAACGAATCACAGAAAACTTTTTAATTCTGAAATTTGTGTTCTTTAACTTGATTAACTTACATTCTACAATCAATTAATTGTTATTTATGTTGCCAAGATTAATCTCTCCATTCCCCAATTTTCAGAAATAATAGTATGTTTGTACTAAATTATATTATTGCACTTTTGGAAAAGACTATAAAAAATGATTGAAACATTGAGAAATGAAAAATTAATATAATAAATTTTCATATATTATTAATTCAAAAGAAACAAACTGAAAATTTTTAAGAAATTTTTTTTGTTTTGTTTAAATATTTAACTAAAAGAATTTTTAAATCTAAGTTATTTCATATTTTTCATATATATTTTATGATAACATATTTATTTATGTGACTTTTCTTGAAGATTTTGTTGTTGTTTACTGCTTTATATTGTTAACCATTTTATTTTCAACTAATCGATTTTCGTTATTTTATCAAATACAAGCATTATACAATTCCTTTAGTTCATTAGGGAAAAAAGTTTTTCAGAAGAATAGAGCCTTTTCTGATTATTGGGTTGTTAGCACCCACCAGCTAATAATGGCCATTATCTTACTAAGTACTTCTAGAATAGGGTAGAGAGAAATCAACTTTTTTATTTAGTTAGTTTAGTTTAATAATGAAAATAATTATTTAGATTTGTAGGATTCTACTTATTTACTAAGACAATAAATCCAATTACTCAAGACTTTAATAGGTTTATAAAAGGAGATGATAACAATCAATCCTTAAGCTATCAACAATCTTGACCTCTAATTAAAGTAATCTCTTTTAACAATAGAGGTGATACTATCTTTATCTACTGTCTAATATGTTTATATAGACACTAAAGTTATAATTGACTATTTATTAGTCTGTTAATTTATTATTTGCCTGATTAATGAGGTTTGTTTAAACTTCTTTGCATGATTAATCTCACATTCAGTCAAGTTGCAATCTTTAATGTCTGTACATCATATCAGATCATAGATAAATACGGCACCACCTTTATTGTTAAAGGAGGTTGCCTTGACTACAGATTGAGATTGTTGATAGCTTAAGGGTTGATTATTATCATTTACATTTATAAATTGAACCTCTGAAGCTACATTAAATACATATATGTTTTTAATAGAAAATATAATAAATAAATGAAAAGTTGATTGCTTGAAAATTAAGTTCAAGCACTTGAATAGCAGTTTGAGAACATTTCCATTTATGTAACCAAATTGAGTTTTTTCTTTTACTTTCCTCAGTAAGGAATTGATCCAGGGGTCTTGAACTCTTGTTTCTTTCCATCTTATTATAAATGGTAAACTTATTTCTTCATAACTTCATAACATAAACACACACACACACTAATAGATTAAACTCTGAAATAATTTATATCAGTGTCATAACTATACAGTCAGTTTTCTAATGGTAGTTGACACACTTTTTTAATTTATATTCAAATGTATCATTTACTAATTTACATTTATACAATAATTTAATTAAGGGGATGAAAAGCCTCAGCAAATAGTCATAAAGGATTTTTTTTTTCACTTGATTTAACTTAATGATAATACTTTCCCTTATTCTAAAAACTTTCTTTGAATTAGATAAATACATATTTTAAAGTTATTGCCAATTTTAAAAAAAAACCTACTTGCAAGATGTTATTTTACTAACATGTTCAAAAAATATAACAGTATTGCTGAATTATGGCACTTAATTTTTTTTTTCTGCGCACGCATGCACACACATTAAGTATATACACGCTCACACACATACATACGTACGCACACGTTCCTACGCATAATAAAATAAATGTATGTTTCAAACAATAAATCCTTGTGAATTTTCGTGATTTGAAATCCGGATGTGATGATTTTAATTCATGCGTATATACTTGAATAAAATCTAATACATTTTCCTTGCGGCTACCAGAGAAGTGAAATTACTAAAACAAACAAAACAAAAAATTATATATATTAAAGCAAAGATTTTCATAAAAAAAATATATAAGCATATCTTTAGAATTAATTCATGTATATAATTTTCTGATTTTCTACAACCAATGTTAGATATGATCCCACCAAAATAAGGAGCAACATTGATAGCAAGAGTAAGCAATTATATACAAGAATGAATCCGAATAATATCTTTATATGTGTATGTATGTGTATTTAAATAAATACTAAGTCAAATCAAAAATTTAGTCTTGTGTTTAACTCAGTAACATTTTTTTTTTAAAACTTTACTACGGCATTCTCACTATTTACATAAAGAAAATATAAACTTTTAATGAATCAACTATTAATTAGTCCAAATCTCATTTAAATCGCGTATTTATTAAATCGCAAATTGGATGGAAAATCAAGAAGTGTTTAAACATGAAAGAAATAAAGTGAGCACAATAGTTCCTTTCATTCAAAAGATTAGATCAAGTCTTGGAAATTTTTTTAAATTAATGATTCAAATCTGAACCAAAATGAAATTATTTTCAAGAAACTGATTATGATTAACTAGAGAATAAAAAGGGAAGGTAACACTCAAATCCGCACTGCTCGGAAACTGATAAGGTTTTCCCGCTATTTCTCTACGAAAGATCTTTTCCCTGCAGTGAATTATTTGTTTTTAAAAGGTTAATTTATTGTATATCAAAATAAAATTATTTTTATAAACATTTACATTGCAAGTTTTGCTGTTTTAATAAGGGAAATAAATTAAACCCGCCTTACAAAAATAAAGTCATGAAAACCGCTTGCGGTTTCTAGGTTACAGGTTTTCCATAAATAGGACAAGCTAAGATAATTTATTTTGCTCTTTTTTCCCCCACTTTTTTTAGTTGGAAAAATACTAAATTGACTGACGAAATGAAATATTATAATTTATTGATGGTAAAAAAGAACTAAATTTTGTAATATGAAAAAAAAAAAAGTTTGAAAAGATTTCTAGACATCTTATTACGTAAATATGTTTTTATAAATATATAAATTAGTGTTAATTATAGTTTATGCTGCAAATGCTATTAAAATATGTTTGATGATAATGACAGATTACTACCACTGACGAAGATGTTGATTGTTTGATCCTAAAATCTAGATATCTTTGGTAACCCATATATATTTTAGAAATATGATAAATAATATATATGTACTGTATATATTATCAATTCTTACACAACACACAAAAAATAAATTAGGTGCTTTCTTATTTTCTGTCCTGCCACTGCAGACGACGCAACTTCTGGCCACTAGATGGCGCTGTTCACCATGCGTATGCACAGCAACAGCATGCCATGTGGCCAAAAGCAGACGACGCAAAGTTCCAGCCACTAGATGGCGCTGTTCACCATGCGTACGCACAGGAACATTATGCCAACTAGCAGCCAGCACTACTGCCCGCTAGGTGGCGCTGTTAGCCATAGGTAAACCGATCCAGTTCACATCGTCTGCTAAACAGCGACTACCCAGCATTCTAGCCCACTAGGTGGCGCTGTTTCTCCACGCCATGCGCGGAAAAAACGGCACCGTTTAGAAGCGATATTTACATTCGCTTATATGTATTGTATATATATAGTATACAGTTAATATGTATATGTATATGCCTGCATCCTCAAATACTGTGTTCTAAACAGCACTTCAGTAGCTTTTTAAATTAAAGTGAATACTTACGGTTGTTAATAACTATTTAATACATAAAAGGGCAATTTGTCTACTAAACAGATTAGTTTCTTTATCAATTCTTCATCTAGGTTAAATGAAGATCCAGCAGAAATGTAAACTATAGTTATCAATGAATATCAATTTTATAATAATATTTCAAATACAAAGCACATTGTATTTAATAAAACTGGATATGCAAATTAATATAAATTGCTCTTATTTAGCAGCAGTATTATACTAATGACATCTAAATTTTAAATATAGGATTACTATTTCAATTTAGTTCACCCAACTAAATTTCTGAAGATTTGTTGCAAATCCTAAAAACAGCTTGAAAACTGTATAAATTGTCAAGCGTTGTTAGTTGAGAGGTCAGCGCAGCTGCCTTGCAAGCAAGCAGTTGGTTGCAGACGGTTGTTGCGGGTTCGCCTCCCGGCCGATGCTATGACATATGGAAAAAAAAAAAAGAACTGTATAAATTTCATCTTTCTGTTCCTTAATTTAAATACTGAAATTAGCTTCATATTTAAATATTTGTTTCTGCTGAAAATGTGACATCTTGAAATATTTATCTAATGGATAAAGAATGATTTTAACTTGAAACTATTTGGTTTATAACATCAAACCTCCACTCTTTTACACTTTTAGCAAAATATATTTATTAATGTTTGGTTTTTTATTTTTTTATTTTTTAAGGAATTGCTGAAGATAATCAATTTGATAAAAAAGAAAAAAGAATTGAATGCTTTATTATTTGTAAGTTCATAAAGAAATTCAAACCATGGAAGTGATAGGGATGAGCTGTGATCCATAGATCTTGAGATCTGGAGTCTATCATTCTTTCAGTGTTCTAATCCCACAGAACTTGAGTCATAATTGAAAATGATTTTGCAAGAAGCATATAATTTTGTATTTTTTCTTTTTAATTTTTACAAAGACATTAATTATTAAACAAAAATAACACAGTAGCTAAACAAAAGAATCAGAAATCTAGTTGATCCATGTCCATTTGAATTGCAATAATCTACAAAATTTATATTTCATGCTCAGAAACTGCAGAATGTGTTTCAGATGTCCCTCCCACCTATTGAAAATTATATATTTGTTTTTTAGTTTAAATTTTACTGTTAAACTTTCAATAACAATTAATTCAGCTTAAAAATTTCTCTCTGACATTGTTTTTATTATAAATTAAAATCAATAGTGTAAATTGGCCTGAAGGTAAAAAGTCTTTAAAAAACACACTTTCAAAATGCTATTTTTTTGTTCTCATTTGCTTACATTTAATTACTGATCATATAAAACTAATTAATGTACTCACCTGCTTTAGAAACCTTTCTATTTTCATATTTATAAAATCATTATTTTTTTTTTTCAGATTCATTTTGAATGATTCTTCTACTCAAAGCTAGCTTACCTAATTTGATCACATCAATTTCTTTTGAATTCTTTTATTATTTTTGATTTACTAAAAGATCTCTCTACATTATCCAAAGTTTATAAACAAGACAAAACTCTCCATACAGTAGTGCCACTCTGTGTCAACCAGAGTAATCAATGGATGCCAGTATGGAGAGTTTTGCCTTGTTTATAAACAGTTATGTGCTAGTATAAGAAATGGTGATCATGTGATGCTTAATGATTATCCAAAGTTACCAGAAATATATATATAAATATATAAGAAAATAGTATATACTTCATTAAAATCACTTTTCAAACAAACTTACTTAGTAATTAATCAACCTGAATTGATATTTTTTCAGTTCTTTCAGTAATGAAAGAACTGTTTATAAAATTGTCCTAAGAAACCATTCAAACTATAATTATAATTTTAACATTTAAGAGTTTAACAATGTCAATAAAAGTCCTCATAAAATGTGAAAATAAATTTTCAAGTTTATGAGCCCTTTGCTTATATGGTTCCACATATCTTGTCCTTTTTTTTTTTTTTAATTTGGTAGCAATATCATTACCTGAAGTATAAATTTTAGACTGCTATTAAAAAATAAAAGTTATATTTTGTTCAGTCTTTTTTTTATATACAATATAATTACTTTTTACAATATTTAAAGCAAGTATTACTTATTTTTAAAATATTATTTAAAATCTAATATTATTCTAATCATTATTGTTAAAATTTTATTTTTTCACTTACTTATATAAATATGAATAAATAAATTAATAATTGTTTTTACTTACATTTTGTGTGTTTGCTTTTAAATTCTTTCATCTACATCTTATGTTTACAATGACCATGATAAACTTGTGGGTAATATTTATTATAATCATTTTCATTATAATCTTTATTATTATAATAATTTGTTTCATAATTGTTTTTATTTTTATAATTCTCATTTTTGTAAACATTATTTTTATTTTTCAAATAAGTATTTTGTTTATAAATATTTTTATCTTCATCTATGTATTCTTCTTTTTTGTAATCATTATTTCTGTATTTATTATAATCATCTTTTTTATAGTTCTTATTTTTATAATCATTATGCTTATAATCTTCATATTTATTATGTTTATTATAATCATCATTTTTATAATATTCATGATTATAATCCTCTTTTTTATAATTATCCTGTTTGTATTCATTTTTTATATAATTACTGTTTTTATAGCCATCAACTTTTTTATAGTTCTCATGACTGAGGTCATCATAATCTTTCTTGTATTCATCATGATGGTATTTATGCATATAATCATCATGATTGTCATCTTTCTTGTAGGAATCATATTTATAATCATCATGCTTATAATCAACTTCTTTATTGTTTCCTAGTTTATAATCTTTTTTAATCTCATCATGTTTGGTATCATCTTTTTTATATTTACTATGTTTATCAGTTTTATAATCATTTTCTAGCTTATTATCATTGTAATAATTTTTTTGCTTATAATCATCTTTCTTGTAATCATTATATCCATAATCTTCATACTTATCATTTTTCTTGTAATCACTTTTATTGTAATCATCATATTTGTAATTTTCATGTTTATAAACATCATTTTTATATTTTTCTTCATTATTATCATTTTTGTAATTATTATCCTTATAATCTTTATAATCTTCATGCTTGTAATTGTCATTCTTATCATCATAATGCTTGTTGTCATCATGCTTAATATCTTTTTTATAATCATTATGTTTGTAATCTTCATGCATGTAGTTATTAGGTTTATAATCATTTTTTTTGTAATCATTTTGCTTAACAATTTCCTCATGTTTATATTCTTTTTTATAATCATCATGCTTATATTCTTTCTTGTAATCATCATATTTGTAATCTGTATGCTTATAATCACTATCATGTTTATAACGACCTTTTTTTAAATCATCAGATATGTAGTCATCATACTTATAATCATTTTTATCCCCATGCTCATAATCTTTATGCTTGTAGTCATCTTTTTGGTATTTATCAACTTTATAATTATCTTTTTGATATTCTTTGGGATTGTAGTCATCATGTTTGTATTCATCTTTCTTATAATTATCATGTTTATAATCTTTGTAATTATCATGTTTGGGATCATCTTTTTTATATTCTTTCTTGACATAATTATATTTGTAATTTTTATTATTGTTGTTATTCTGTTTGTAATCATCATGATTATAATCTTTCTTAATATCATCATGACTGTTTACTTTCTTATAGTCATCATGTTTGTAATCAACTTTTTTATAATCATCATGTTTGTTGTTATCATACTTATAATTTTTTTTGTAATAATCATATTTATCATCTTCATCATTATATTCATCATGTTTGGAATCATCTTTTTTATTATCAAAAAATTTGTCATCTTTATGCTCATAGCCATTCTTTTTGTAATTATCATTATCTTGTTTATACTCATTATTCTTATATTTTTCATAATCATTATATTTATAATCATCTTTTTTATCATCATTGTGTGTGTAATCATCATGTTTATAATTATTTTTATCATTGTCATGCTTAATATCTTCATGCTTATAAACTCCTTTATGGTATTTATCATCTTTGTAATCATCTTTTTGGTATTCTTTATAATTGGAATTATCATGTTTAGAATCCTTTTTGTAATCATCATGCTTAGACTCATCTTTCTTATAGTTATCTTTTTTATTTTCTTTGTAATTATTATATCCATGTTCATCATGTTTAGAATCATCTTTTTTATATTCTCTTTTGGTATCATCATATTTGTAATCTTTATGATTAATGTTATCATATTTGTAATCATCATGATTATAATCTTTTTTAATATCATTATGATTGAAACCTTCTTCATAGTCATTATATTTAGAATTATCTTCTTTTTTGTAATTATCATATGCATAATCATCTTTTTTGTATTCATTATCTTTGTAGTTATCATGCATATACTTCTTCAAATAATCATCATGTTTATAATCTTTATTATTGTAGCCATTATATATAGAATCATCTTTATTATAATAATTATGCTCATAGTCTTTTTTATAATCATCTTTTTTATAGTCATCGTATTTATAATCATCATGTTTATATTCTTTCTTGTAATCATCATATCTATAATTTTCATATTTATTTTCATCATGTTTATATTCATCTTTCTGGTAAATACTGTAATCATCTAGCTTGTAATTTTTTTTGGAATCATCATGTTTATAATCTTTTCTATCATTATTATTTTTATATTCATCATATTTGGAATCATCTTCATAATGATCATGAATGTCTTCATCATGTTTGGAATCATCATTTTTATAATCACCATGTTTACATTCTTTCTTGTTATCATCATGTTTGTCAACTTTATTGTTGTCACCATGTTTATAATCATCATATTTGTAATCATTTTTTTTATAATATCCATGCTTATAATTCTCATGTTTATAATTCTCCTTGTATTCATCATGTTTATAATTTTCATCAACATTCTTGTAATTATCATGTTTATGATTTTTTTTGTTATCCTCATGTTCATAATTTTCTTTCATATAATCAGCATATTTATATTCATCTTTTTTATGGTCATCAGGTTTGTAATCACTGTTTTTATATTCATCATCATACCTATATTCTTTTTTATCTTCATATTTGTAATCATTATGCTTATAATCATCATGATAATAATCTTTGTGTTTGTAGGCAACATTTTTGTATTCATCTTCTTTATAGTCATTATGCTTATAAAGTTTGTTGTAATCATTATTATTATAATCATTATGTTTGTAGCCAGATTTTGTGTAGTCATCATGTTTATAATAGTCTTTATAGTCATTGTATATATAATCATTATAATGATCATATTTGTAAATATCTTTTTTATTGTCTTCATGTTTGTAATTGTCTTGACGGTAATTTTCATGCCCATAGTCATTATTTTTGTAGTCTTTATATTTGTAATCACCATATTTAATATCTTCTTTATATTCATCATATTTAATATCTTCTTTATATTCATCATATTTATAACCATCATATTTATTGTCTTTATGCTTGTAATAATCTTTCTTATAGTTCATTTGATTATTTTTATATTTATCATCTTCACTGTTTTTTGATTGATTATAGGCAGTGTCATCATTCTTAATGTCATATATATAGTTTTCTTTTTTATAATCATCTGTTTTATAGTAATCATTAGACTCATAATTTTTGTTGAAATATTTTTCACAATTTCCACTACAATGCTGTTTGCTTTTAATGACATATGGTGTCACATCAATCTGATGATTATTAATTTCATGTTTGTTTTTTCTGTAATCATCAACTATTTCATATTCATAATCATCTGATAAATAGGAAATAATATGAATAGGATGGCTAAAAGTTTTGATGAGAAGATTAAAGTGAAATAATATCCAGATCTGTAAAAAAAAAAAAAGAAATATACAGAAGTTAATACCTATAAATTAAATATACATAAGTCATCTTATATTCTAATGGAAATCAAAAATCTGGATAATAGCAAATTTATTACAATGTACATGTTTACTATGCGTGTGTGGGTATATATATATTGTACCGGGTGGATGGTTTACCAATATTTATAAGACAATATCAAATATCAATCCCTGATGGAGTAAACACAATATTTACTTTTACTCTTCCAATAAAGTTATCTTATAAAAGCAAATTATAAGACTAAATATAACACTGTACCTTGCAATTTATGTATTGCTCCAACATGGCACCTTAGGCAGAGAAGAACATACTCAGAGAGTATTATGTCCAAACGATAGCTATAAGATATATAACTAGCATTACATTTCCAGGACATAACTTCTTCTCGACTGTTGAATTCAAGACCATGTTCAAAGCACTTTTTTTGTTTTGAATAAACACGGGCACCAGCTATTTATCCAGAAGATAAATAATGCACTTTGAACAATGGCCACTAATTCAATGCCCAAGATATGCCCATGACTAGCTCAGTCTATTTTTTAATTCATTAACAAAATATTGTTTCACTTAAATAGTGGTAAAAGAATTGATTGACAAATAAAGTTTTAAGTTTAAAAACAATTTATTTTAATTATGGCATTTACTAAACTAATTTTAAATATTTTATAAATCTGATTTAACTAATATAACACATGCACATTTATAATTTACACACTATAATATCTTAAAAGAAAGCATTAAATAATATTTGAAATTTAAAATACATGACATCAATATACCCCACATGGATACACACAACATTTTAAACACACATATTAATAGTTCATATATGTATGCAATAGATTTCTTAAACTTGACTCTTGGTTTTACAAATGCGATGGCTACTTTAGAAATGAATATAAGAAAATGTTTTACCTAGGATTTTGAACGTGGATACATCTTGCTGTTTGCTGCTTCTGATGAAATATTTCTAACCGGTTAGATTTGAAGTTTTCTTGTGGAGATTTGATGTTTATTATTCCGAGGCATTTTCTTTAAGACAATTAGATATTGAGCGGCTTCACGTTGTTACGCAAACATCATTTTTATCGGGTAGATTGGCTGTTTTTATCGGACTTCAGGCTGGAGAAAGTCGTATGTTTTCCAAGGTTTTAACACTGCATTCTTGGTTCTGGATATATAATAAGCTGACTGATATAACTTGCTAATATATTGTACTAAACTGTTATCTCAAATGCAACTATCTCAACTAACTGTCCGATAAAAAATTGGCTATTTATACATACGTGTTGTCATTTTGATATCCTACAGCTGTTGTCAAAATTCCTTTGATAACCCTTTACCCACATGTTTTTGGAGATTGTTTAATTAGTAGCCATGCAAATGTGTTGTTTTTATATTTTTAATTAGTAGCCACCGCTGAATGTTTTTTAATTTTTTAAATTTCATTTATTCTTAATATTTAATATACATGTATTATATTTACAGTCGCACGCACATATATAACCCATGATCCATTCACTATTTAGTTTGAAGATGACTTTTTTTTTCTTTAACTCGAATGAAAGAGATTTATGTTTTAAAACTTTTAACTTATATTTTAACTAATAATACAACAAAACTCTTTAACTTCTTTTATGAAACTTTTAGTTTGTTTCTACAGTGAACCCCTCCCCCCTTTTAATTAATTAATTGTAACTTTTATTTCAAGAACTCTTAAACTTTTAACTATTTATTTTAACGAATAATAAGAAAAAACTCTTTACTTCTTTTATGAAACCTTTAGACTTTTAATCTTACGTTTTCTTTGACAAAAGATTTTTATTTTAATAATTTTTTAAAGAAAATTATTATGTGCCAACACAATGTTGGTACAATATATATATATATATATATATACACATGTTAAATAATTCCAGCATATATCGCTAGTTGAAAATTCAAATATAAAATATCAAATCACTCTACCAAAACATTAAGTTTTTTCAGTTATGCCCTGTGAATATATATGAATGTCCAAACTCAAGCAGCCATTTCAAAAGATATTACTTGAACTGTTTGCTGCAAAGATGTTAAATTTTGAAATGTAGACTTATTCAAGCAAAGTGTATGAAATTTAAATTAGCAATGATCTTAAATTGCTCAACAAACATATTTGATATATGTAAAAAAAGAAAGACTAAGTAATCTTTTTTTGTATATACATATTAAACATGTTTGTTTAAGAGCAATTTAAAATCATTGCTAATTTAAATTTCACACACTTTGCTTGAATAAGTCTGTATTTTAATATTTAACATCAATGCAGCATATAGCTCAAAAGATATATTTTGGACTGGCTGCTTGAGATTCAGACTTTTATATTTATTCACAATGAGCATAGCTGAAAAAAATTAACATCATATATATACAAATAAAATGTCCATTAATTAAAAAACTATTATAATAAAAATGATATATATATAATGGTAATTAACTACTATATGCACAGAAGTAAGGAATTAATAGAAAGTACTTCTGTAGATTGAAAGACTGCATATAATAGTTAATTACCATTATATTTATCATTTTTATATATATATATACACTATTATGTATTATCAAATTTTTGGTTCTTATCAGGGCATTCCTCATGTCAACCCCATCATTTGTTAATGCAGAAACTCAGACTATTCTCTTTTATTATGCATATATTTCATAAGTAAACTTTGCATGTCATATAAGCTAAAGATATGAAACCCCTGGATCATCTTGCCCATGTTGACAGTTTGATATTTCTCCATTATAGCACTCTGTCACAACATAGTTCAATTTTTAAAATATACATATTAAGTTATCATCAAAAATTATTAACAAAATAAAAATAAAATAATAGTTATGAAAAGGCTAGTACAGTTATAAATTGAAAGAGCATTGATGTAATTGAATGTACAGCTAATGTGAACAATAAGGAATTGGCATATGAGAATTGATTCATGATTCCATTCATATTATCTGACATAAATTTGAATTTTATGAATTCATATTTACAAGTTTCTCATTTTTTTTATTTAATATTTTTCTAATCATGGTTTCTGAAACAGGATAATGATTTCAAAAGAGAAGGGTCAAGATAATTTGAATTTTGCTATTGAAGTTTAAAAACATCTCTAGATCTCATGATTAGCATTCTCTATGCTTAAACAAGCTGTTAAAACAGAGACAAAACTCTCCATATATCCATATTAATTTGGTTTACATTGGATGGCACTATTATACAGAGAGTTTTGCATCTATAGATGTGGAGAATCTTAAAAATTTATAAAATCATACTTTTATCTTTAGACATACATACTACCATTTACTACCATTTATAATTAAGTTAATATTTATAATTTTGAATAATTATTATCTATTAATTAATACATTTAATTATTTGTTATTATGGCTTTTGGGAATTAAAGACATCCAGCATTTCCTTATGTTTTACTAAAAACAAAACAATTCCTTTGAAGATTATTTGAATTTAATAAGAAATGTAGAGTTCATAATGGAAAAAAGTTAGTCAACCAATGCAGCGCGACTGCCTTGCACTAGCAGGCAGTTGCCCGGATTGCAGGTTCGTGTCCCGGCCGATGCTATGACACTTTTTTTAAAAAAAATCAGTTATAATTATTTAAACAGTTTGAAGATGCTATTATATAATTAATTAAGTCTCAAATTAGGGGCTGGGGGGATATATTTTCAAGATATATTGATTTAATTACTATTTTTCAAGTTAAAAGTAACTATAAAGAGATAAAAAACACAGTCAATTCAGGAAGTATGCACAAATAAAAAATCAATAGATTAATCTAGCAATAGCTTTAATAATTTTTTAAAATTGTTTTTCTATATTAAATACTATCTGATTAACACAGAATAGAGGGGCATATAATTATTCAAACCTAAGGATACCATAATATATAGTAACTAAACTAATTTTAAATCTATACACTTTACAAGCTAGTTGGCTTTGATTGAAAACATTTATGTTTTTCAATTTGGGCCAATCGCTTGATAATATATAAAAAAAGAGTTAAATGAGAAGAAGTGGTGCATTAAATCCTAAAAGTCCAGGGGCACTATTTCAAAATCCAAAGTTCCTCACTGATGAAAGCCATAAGCTTGAAACCAATTCGGGGAGAATTGGATAGGACAGCACAGAATAGAGATTTTTTAAGCTTTATCATTTGATATAACAACTAACTCTACAAATAAATATTAATAGTATTTTTATTTTAAGCAATTATTTAACTTAAGGTAAAAGCTCCAATTTAATATATATATACGCCTACATACAGTGATTTTCAAGAATTGTCATAATACATATGCCACCTACTTCTCATCTAATTTTATAATTTTCATGTATCAGTAAATGCCCTTTTTTTGAAAGTAAACTAAATTATATATTTTAAAATTTTATTTTGATGGCCATTAAAATTTATAAATCAAAAATTGAGATGCTAAAATAAATCATATTAAAAGGAAGACACGCAATAATCAATTATTCTTTGTGATGAAAAAATATCATCACTTGATTATTACACTCTACTTGCCTTCTATTAGAACATGTACAATCTCTCAAGAATTACTCTAAAGCATGTAATACCTATTTCTAATCTAAACTTTATAATCTTTATGCTAGCAAATATTTTATTCAAACTTTCAAAAGCAGTACTTAGTAACAAATACAACTGATCATAAGTTTACCTTATTAAAAAGTAAATAAAATTTTATAGATATAATAAACATCTCCATACTTCCTCATCCTTTTTAAATACATATAAATAAAGATATAATAAAAGACAAATGACTCCAAGATTCATTTCGTGCTGAACCAGCACTCATCAGTTGGGCCAGGTCACAATCTCTCATATACATCTTTATTATATGCAAAGTATTTATCTAGAGTAAATTGTTTTATTTTCATTTACCATTGTCAAACTTCCTCCACTCACAACTTTGACGCCATCCATTTCAGATAAATACACTAATGATTATTACTAATCATTTTCGAAACTAGAGATTATCTCTAGCACAGATATAAACTTTAAACCTCAGTTAAAATTATACAAAAAAAAAAAATGATGCACATTTTTATGGTGTCTAAACTTTGTACAATTTTATTTCTTAACCAAATGAGTATTTCAATTACTTTAAGACATATCTCCGATTAATCTGATAAACAAGACATAAAAAAAAGATGGTACTTTTAATTTTGGCCTTGTTAACGTTTTTTTCAAGATTTTTAAAGGAATCGGTGTTTTTCATTTTATTAATGCTTCCAAATAAGCTCCTCAACTGGAAGATTGTTTTTATTTTACTTATCTAATTTCTTCAATTGACTTAATACTCACTTGAAAACACAAAGCCACCAATGTTATTTCTATACACTTTAGAAATTGCTTTCATGCTGACACTGTTACTTGTTTTCTCTCTGTGTAGTGATAGCGGTGGTTGTGGTATATGTAAACAAAGAGAGTAAATAGTCTTCCCTCAAATTATGAATTAAAATCACTCTATATATTGAACAAAAAATCAAGAATAAAATGAATTACCTATTCTTGGAGCTCTGATGTTGATAAGTATATAAGACAACATTGTTAATAATTCAGCATGAAATTAATATATCAGCCATATGGAATATGGGACTTAATAGTTACTAAACTTATAATCAATTATTTATGTCTGGAGATTCTAATCTTTCTTTTAATATATTGATTATAATAATTAAATAAGATTTAGTATGTAAACTTTAAACTAAACATAGTTACAAAATACATACATATATTAATCCAGTTCTTGATTCAACAATGGATGAAAATGTAATTTTAAAGAGTAAGAAATCAAGGGATCAGGAGATTATCATTTTTATGTCAAAGAAATAAATGCTTAATCTTTGGTTTACTTATGTTAATTTCATATTCGATACTGAATAACTGACATCCATAAATAGCTTTTTAAAACAACTTTTTACATTATTCTCCATAGGTAACAATATATTATTATAGTTATTAGATTAATAATAGTTCAATGTTACAATAGACTCACCTATACACATTTGTATTTAATTTTGAGCCTCAATACATGAATATGCATGTGGACAGACACACATATAAAACTGAAGAAATATATAGAAAGATATAGATATGACAACCATATGAATCATCCAAATTATATATTTACTTCTGATAATCAAGAATCTAATAATGGAATAAGAATCAAAATTATGGACTAATATCCAAATTAAGTTAACATTTTTATTATCATGACAAAGATTACTTAATTAAAAAATTAGTCATAATTTAACATCAAATCCAACATCTGAAAACAACAGACCATGACCCAAGACCAAATTAAAGTTTTTTTTCTTTTCTTTTTCTTTTAAAAAAAATTATGGGGGGAGGGGGTTAAGAATAATGAATATAGCAAATTAGAAAAATAAGTTTGTGATGTTTTGAGATGGAGGAAGTTGAGGACATGATGCTTGCTGATATTCTGAGAATTCATGAGAAAAATCAGAAACTGTACTTTGCAATAAATGTACTTCTGCAAAATTTATTTGATAAACATTGCATGTTTGTGAGTTAAGTTTGTCATATATCATAGTAGAAATCGTCTTTTTGCAGCAGTTGTATATCCTTTTTAAATATTTTGCCAAATACTAAACCTTATACTTATCTAGTGTTTTCCTGAAGGTTTGTAATGATGATATTTTAGTTATATATTGGATTATTTTCATCATCTGATATAAGTATTGAATGTCTTTAAAAAAATTTAACTTTATTTAAATTTTCCAATTACTTTCAACTGTTAATAATAGAACACAGGTTAATAGATGCACAATGTCTCAAATGGTATTATTATCTTTTCCTCTTCTTCATATGTTGCTAGTCTGACCAGTGACAGTAGTAACATGGGAATTGAATTTGAACTCTTAGATACTTGAATATTAAATTTTAAGGTAACATTCTGAAACTGAACCATCCTGTCAAAGGTAACAGTTTGTGGAAATTTCATTTACTTATCTATGAAGTTCCTCCTGATTCCTCCACTTTTTCTTAAGAGCAAAGTTGATTAGTGGTTTCCTTACATTAGAAATAGTCACCCTAGGTTGACTTATAGCATTATTTACTATTGTCATGTGAGCAGCTTCATTGAATTTTTTTCTTTGCATCTTTTCCTCTTTATCTAATACTTTTGTAGTTTCACAATTGATCACATATTCGTTGGCACATACATGATCTGTTACCTTTGGCACATCTGTTTTCTTTCTTATAATCATTAATTTGTGCTCTTACAATTGCTTTTCAATAGATGACTGGTCTCACCAGTATACATTCTGACTGTTGCATTTCACAGGATGGCTCAGTTGGTTAGAGCATTACATTGAAGTTCAATATTCAAGAATCTAAAAGTCCAGTTTTAATTTCCATGCTAAAACTGTTACTGATCAGACCAACAATATCTGAAGAAGAGAGGAGAATAATACTTCTCAAAACATTGTGAACATACTAATCTGTGTGCTATTACTAACAGTTGAATGTAATTGGAATATTTACATAAAATTAAATTTTTTTAAAGACATTCAATAATTATATTAGATGATGGAAATAGCCCAATATATAAATACAACTTATACTTATCTATTTCTTATTCCCAGAAAAATAATTTGTAGTTCACTTAATGGTAAAGTAAGCCTGGTTCAGTTTATTTTTTATATCATTAAAGTATTTCCTACTAATTATCAGATGGATATTTTTTTGAGAAAATGTAACATGACTAATCTTGCAACTGAAATCACCCCAGGAACAAAGCTGGCAAAATCTAATCTGAGACTAGATGACAATACATGAATGTGAAATGAATAATAAACTCTTATGTGACAAAACTCTAACAGCAATGAATATCTTTAGAGGAAAAGATAAGTGAAATAGAACAAGGCATTTCATATGGTATAACAAATAAGTAGCTTTTTAATAAGTAAATGCGCATTAAAGAATATGATTAACCACACTCATAGCAAACATAATAACAACAACAACAACAACAATACTAATAATAACAACAATAACTGTAACAATAATAATAACAATAACAACAATAATAAAAATATAAATAATAATAATAATAATAATAATAATAATAATAATAAAAACAACAACAATAACAATAATAATAATAATAATAATAAGAAGAAGAAGAAGAAGAAGAATAATAATAATAATAATAATAATAATAATAATAAGAAGAAGAAGAAGAAGAAGAAGAAGAAGAAGAAGAAGAAGAAGAAGAAGAAGAAGAAGAAGAAGAAGAAGAAGAAGAAGAAGAAGAAGAAGAAGAAGAAGAAGAAGAAGAAGAAGAAGAAGAAGAAGAAGAAGCAGCAGCAGCAGCAGCAGCAGCAGCCCTAAAATAAGCATTAGTTCAAAGACTCAGTATATGAGCTATTTGGCATTGTAAGAAAATCATGCCATCACATATTACAAAATTCTAGAAATTGTAATCCAAAATGAATTTTCAATTAAAAGTAAAAGAAATGATATAAAAGAGTTAAAATATAAAAAGAAAAACTATTACTAAAAAATCTTAAATTTTGTTTCAATTTGTGAAATGAAAAAAAAAGATTAATGAAGTTGAAAATGAGAAGAATTATTATCTCTTTGTGCTTAGTGAAGGTTAGTTTATATAATAAATATAAATTTAGATAAGATTCATACTATTTTGTTAGCTTATATAAGGTTAACCTAGAATTATAATATTTAAATATTAAAATGAATTGATAATATGACAAGAAAATTTAAGTATCAAAAAAAGATAAAAATGATCTTAAATTTTGTTCATATATAAATCATTAATTATAAAACTAGAAGGCAAATATAAAACTTAGTAATTAGAATAGTAAAAATAAAATTTTCATAGTATTTTTTTCAACAAAAATATATAGCTAATAGAAGTACAAGAATATAGTGATTTTTTTGTTTTTTTAATACAAATGCTAATAAGTTTTTTTGTTGTTGTTGTTTTAAATGAAAATATAGAGACATATATAAACAAATTAGAACTTGTGGTGAGAATTAAAAATTGTTAGAAAATAAGAAACAGATAGCCAAAAGATAAGATTATGACTTTGAGATAGTCATATGACTGAATGGATTAGTTTTAAGATGGACTGAGAAGTTGATCTTATTCAAAATTTTAGTCTTACTTAAAACTTTAATTTTGCTTCCACACAGTCTGGGATGATAATAGTTAAAGTTGCTAAATGTTACCAAAAATAAATACAGAAGTTAGTCAAAGAATTGTTGGAGATTAGAAGAATAATTAATATTGTATCGTTTTGTAAGTTGAGAATGATTTTTTAATATATATATAACAGTATCAAATTCTTCAACAATATGTGCTAACTTTACCTGCAGCTAAGTAAACCAGCTGTGTAACCAAGTCACTAAATTTATGTGAAGGAGAAAAAATAAGTTTTGAAAGAAACTATAAACCCAATTTTGGGATATACATTCGATCTAAAAACATAACTATCGCAACAATTGTGGAGGAGAAATCTGAGATCCAGGATGTCATTAACATATCAATTTAAAAATATTGTTTTAAAAAGTAGTCATCAATTAAACAACTGTACAAGAAAAAAAAAATCCAGATATTTAAATATCTTAATGTGTGTGCATACATTTTTTAGAAATGATTTTATTTTTTGTTTTTCATTGTATATGACCATAATCTATTAAGTTATACTGGTAACAAAATAGTTTTTCATATATATTAACTTTGCTTTAAGATCTTTTTTTTTTTTTACATATTTAAAAATATTTATAGTAATTAATAAAATACAATAATTTTAATCTTTAAAAAAAAAAAATCTAACTGTAGATTTTTTCCCTTCACAATAGTTATTTTGGGGAAACTTTATTAAAAGAAATGATTTCTATAGTTTTAGAGAGAATAGATCTTATTTGAATAGCATTATATAATTACCATCATCAAAAGTAAAAGGAAAAGATTCTTTTAGATCTGAAAACTAATTATATTTTTTTCACTTTCTTGTAAAAAAAAAAGAATATTTTTGTTATTTATATATATAATTGATCTAATTTTATATAGCAACTATAAAAAATTGTTTACTATGATAAATAAATAATTAACAATAATATATATTTAATTTTTGATCATTAATACAACAATAATATATATTTACAGATGTATAATTATAGTGTATACATTTAAGTGTATATTTTTTATCTTGTCAAATTATCAATTTAATTTTTTAAGTTATTTCATGATTAATTTAATTCTTCTAATGTTTATGTATTCTACATATGTTTATAGGGTAATCCAGTATTTATTTACCTTGCTATGACGTTATTAGAACTAAATGGATTGGAACAGGTAAATTAAATAAGAGTATCGATTATGAAGTCAGCAATCTTGCTTATACACCTGCAAGTGATGCTCTCAATGGTAGGATTGAATATCGACCTATGAAAAACATTCAATATAGATTTCTGGTGATCACATGAATGGCGTCTTCAAAAGTAACTTATCAATTTTCAATGATGAATTTCTCAATATAATGCTTGAATCTATTACTCATTATAATATTTCTTTTTTTGTTTCAGTTTCAAACTTCCTAAACATAGGTTCATTTTTTTGACTTTTCTTAAATTAACTTGTAAAGTGACCAATTTAAAACAATTTCAATCAAACTATCTGCATTTCAACAGATTGGAACTGCAATCTGTTGACTAATGTGTATAATGCTCCTGATTGTTCTCATCGCAGAATGTCATAACTTGTCTGAGATTTTATAGTTTTTAAAAAAGGAAAAAACAATTTTTCTTAAAATAACAATGAAAAATATTCTATATATTGAGTCTAATATTAAATGTAAAACATATCAGCATGTAAAAGACCTGTAAAATGATGAAATAAAATCAGTCAAGGTATTTACTTTCATAGAAGCAGTTTTATATTGTGAATCAAATTTTAATTTAGACATAAAGATAGACTACAATGTATCACTATAATTCAATTTTTTATTTATCATTCCTTTCAAATAGGTATTTGATCTCTAGGATGCCCAAGAGGCAATAAAATAAAATAGCATAAAGACTTTCTAAGAATTGGGCATATCTATGATTTAAAGAATAATAGACAGAAAGATGCTTGACTAGATGTATCCAGAAAGAACAGCTTTCCAATCTACTATAAATACCAATGAGAGTATAATTATATACAGCAAATTAGCTATTATTTAATCATGGTTCATCTTAGGTTAAAGTTTATATTAAAACTATCTTATTATGAATTGTCTCTCTTAAATATTATTAATGAAGTGTAGATTGGTCTAAATTATTTGGAAAATGAAAACTCAAGTTTTACACACTTCTTTCTGATAGTGACATTACATCTCGGTTAAATTCAATCACAACTATATTAAAAATAATGCAATTATGATCAAACATTTTTAATGTCCTGGATTTAAGAGTGAAACTTCCAGTATAGCAAAAAAAAAAAAAAAATCAATAGTCTAAAGGCTATCCTAATAATTGTGCTATAAGTGAAACAAAAACCCAACAAAATTTATCAAATTATTTCTGAAAGTAACAGATAAACACTATATATATAAAGATTATTACTAAAAAAAATTCACCCTCTGAAAAATATGATTTTAATAAAGAGAACTAATTTCTTAATCATTATTATTAATATAATAGCACAAATAATTCATCTTAATATAGGTTACAATGTTATTAATTTTTAGTATGTATAGGAGATAATTTGAACTTATTTTATTTTTTAATCTTTCATTTTTGTTGCGAATAAATAAATGCAGCTTATTTGCAATTTAATTTTATTTATTTATTTATTATTGAAATAAATGATTAATTCATTGCAAGACATACTAGGTTTTCCCTAAGTTTTTCCATTGATTTTGCATAAGATAGCATTTGCCCTAAAACCTTCCTTAAAAATCATAATATACATGACGAAAAGTGATCTATTAGTTCCTGGGTTATTAAAAAACAGACAGACTTAAATTTATACATAGATAGAGATTCGTATATTTTACATACATAAATCATTAATCATATTATAACACACACATAAAAAGGTAAATTTTAAAATAACAATATGTATTGTGAAAAAAGGAAGTTATTAAAATATCTCTCAGTTGTATTTTAATTGTTTAATTCTCTGCTCAAAAGTTGTATTTACTTTTAAATGTTTCCATATATTTTCTGTATTACACAACAATTTATCTTTTTTTAATTATCTTTTAAGAATCCTAGAAATAACTGGCACTTAAAGTGACTGGCATTTAAACTTTCTTCGAATTCATCATATGTTATAATTTTTTTATTATTATTGCTGTAAATCTCAAATAAAAAAGAAAACTTATTGCTTTATTGGTGAAATTATTTATTTATTTAAATTGTAGCTAAAATATCTGAATGAAAAATAAATTCATGGTTCAATATAGATGATATTAAAGAAGAAAATTAGAATAATAACATCAACAAAAACTATTGGTAAAATGGAATAAATTTTTGTTATTTATTAAAATATTGACGATAATAATATACAGTAATATGTAATATAGGGTATATGAGCACAGACTTTCACCAACCCACCACTCTCCACTCTATCTAATAACACTGAAACACACATATATGCTGAAAAGATAAATAATCACCAATATACGTATTTCATGCTAAACCAGCAATCATCAGTTGTTCCAGACTATCATCTTTACACACATATATACTATAAGTGCTCAGATATATAATAAGATAGACAATCCTCATAGTTTAATGGACAGGCTTCAATCTACTCCACACTCCAAATCTTCAACCGTCCATCCAATTGAAAATCTGATGATGGAATGCTCAAAGGCCACCCTGAGGTTGAAGAGTTGGAGTATGAAGTATATTGAAGCCTGTCCATTAAATTATGAGGATTGTCTATCTTAATATATATCTGAGCACTTATAGTATATATGTGTGTAAAGATGATAGTCTGGACCAACTGATGATTGCTGGTTTAGCATGAAATACATATATTGGGGCTGCAGAAAGGAGTTTGCTATTAACTGAAAGGAGACCCTTTGATTCCTCTTGGAGGCCTTAAAGGAACCGAGCAGGGCAAATTCCTAATGTCCACTCCATACGTTCTTGTCGTTGCAGCTGTTATTACTATGTGATTATTCATATAGTATACGAACATGGATGGGCTGCTCACCAACACGCATTAGCCAGTGTGGTGAGTTTATTGGCTTTTTACCTCTGAGTTTAAGATCGAGAAACACCATGGTCTTCCTTCTCAGTGCCTGATAAGGCAGAATGAATGTTTGTGTAAATGATAAATATTTTTCCAATACATATATACAATTATGACAGACAAAAATAAAGCATGGCCTTTATTCCCAGGAGGCTGTAAAGTCACCAATCAAGGCAGCGGTTGGTGGCCGAAGGCAGAGGGTGCTAAGAATCCCCTGATTGTGGACCCAGGCTGCCATTTGATGACGACTTTTTATTTAGGTACTTACAATTGCAGATCACTTTCAAGTGAAGGAATATTGCAAGAATTAGAAGAAGAATTGTCTTATATTAAATGGGACATTATTGGACTTTGTGAAGTTAGAAGAAAAGGTGAAGAAACAATTGATTTAAAAAGTGGACATATACTCTATTATAAAGGCACACATATTGGAAATACAAGTGGAGTAGGATTCATTATAAATAAAAAGTGGAAGAACAATATTGTGGAGATTGATGGTGTATCGGACAGAGTTGCAAGATTAGTTATACAACTTAATAGCAGATACCAAATGCAGATAATTCAGGTTTATGCCCCAACAAGTTCTCATAGTGATGAAGTAGTAGAAGATTTTTATATGGATGTACAAAAGGCTTTTGATCAGAGTAAACAACATTTTAAAATTGTTATGGGACACTTTAATGCTAGAATTGGTAGACAAATGAAAGATGAAATTGCTGTAGGTAATTTTGGTTATGGTAATAGAAATGAGAGAGGACATAGACTTGTGGAGTTTGCAGAAAAAGAAAAACTTTATATTATGAATTCATTTTTTGAGAAAAATGTTAAAAGGAAATGGACATGGAAGCATCCAAATGAAGGTACAGCAGAATTGGATTATATTTTGACTAACAGGAAATACATATTTCAAGATTGTAATGTTCTTAATAAATTTAACACAGGAAGTGATTGTCGATTAGTAAGATGTAAGTTACGTGTTAATGTAAAACTAGAGAGACAAAAATTATTGAGAAAAACAATATTTACAGTTGATGTTCCTAATCTTCAGAAACATTCTAATGAATTTAAATTAGAACTTACAAATAGGTTTCAAGTGTTAGATTTTGAACATGATTCAGATTTGAATGAAATTAATATGAAAATAACTGATACACTTTTAAAAACTGCAACAAAGATAGATGGTAGAAAAAAGCAGCAATTGACTAATAAAATTTCTACTGAGACTAGAGAATTTATGAAGAAAAGAAGGAATATGAAGATATACAAAAATGATGTATTAAAAAGAATTGAATATCTCGAATTTTGTAAAATGGTACGGAAAAAAGTTGAAAATGATATAAGGAAGTATAACTGTGAAATAGCAAGGAAAGCTGTAGAAGAAAATAAAAGTCTCAAGAATGTTAAACAACATTTTGGTATTGGTAGGAAATTTATATCTGCAATAAGAAAAAAAGATGGAATTATTACTAAAAAGAGAGATGACATCGTGAAATTGGTAGAAGATTTTTATCAAGAATTATATAGTAATAAAGAACAAGTACCTCCTATATCTATTACATCTTCTGAATTGCCCAGAATTTTAAATGAAGAAGTGAGACATGCAATTAAATGTATGAAGAAAGGAAAGGCTCCAGGAAATGATGGAATTATAATTGATATATTAAAAGAAGGAGGTGAAGAAATAGAAACAATTTTAGCAAAGTTATATACCAAATGTCTAAATGATAAAGATGTACCGGAAGATTGGAAGAATGCAGTAATAATATTAATATTTAAAAAAGGTGATAAAGAAGATATTAGAAATTACAGACCTATCAGCCTTTTATCAGTTTTATATAAAATTTTTACCAAGATAATTACAACTTGTCTACAGAGAACTTTGGATTTCCACCAACCAAGAGAACAAGCTGGATTTAAAAGTGGTTTTAGTACAATAGATCATATCCAGGTATTGAGAGAAGTCATAGAAAGGACAAATGAATATGAGTTGTCATTATGTTTTGGATTTGTAGATTATGAAAAGGCATTCGATTCTATACACATTTCTTCAGTGATTAAAGCATTGGATCATCAAGGTATAGATCCAGGATATTGTCATATTTTAAAGAATATTTATAAAAATGCAACAGCAACCATTAGATTACATAATGATACTGGAAAAATCAACATTGAGAAAGGTGTAAGACAAGGTGACTCCATATCTCCAAAACTTTTTACAGCAGTGCTGCAAGAAGTATTTTGTGGATTAAAATGGGAAACTAAAGGAATGAAAGTAAATGGAGAGTATTTAAGTCATTTAGATTTTGCAGATGATGTAGTTGTTTTTGCAAATAATGCTTCAGAGCTGCAGGAAATGTTGCAGGAGTTAGCAGATGAAAGTAGAAAAGTAGGACTAAAGATAAATGTTAAAAAGACTAAAGTAATATTTAATCGATTTGCTCAAAATATGAAAATAAAGATTGATTATGAAGAATTAGAAGAAGTTAACAGTTACAAATACCTAGGTCAGATTATTAATACAGATGGAAACATAATGGAGGAAATTAATCATAGAATTAAACTTGGTTGGAGTGCTTTTGGTAGAAATAACTTGATACTAAAAGGAAATATGCCTATGTGTTTGAAAAGAATGGTTTTTAACAAATGTGTTTTACCAGTTCTTACTTATGGATCTGAGACTTGGACACTTAATAGAAGAGCAATACAGAGACTTCAGACCACTCAAAGGAGTATGGAGAGATGTATGTTGGGAGTAACAAGAAGAGATCGAAAACGCAATGTATGGGTAAGACAACAAACAGGTGTTACTGACCTTATTGAAAAAATTAAAAGATTGAAATGGAGTTGGGCTGGACATATTGCTAGAAGAAATGATAATAGATGGACAATTGAAATTTTAAAGTGGATTCCAAGAGATTGTAAAAGACCCAGAAAGAGACCACATGTGAGATGGATGGATGAAATAAGAAAATGTGCAGGGGTGTTGTGGAAAAGAGAAGCTAAAGATCGGAGAAGATGGATTAAACTTGGAGAGACCTTCATCCTGCAGTGGATTGATAATGGTTGATGATGACGTATATTGGTGATTATTTATCTTTTCAGCATATATGTGTAGGTGTTTCGGTGTTATTAGATAGAGTGGAGAGTGGTGGGTTGGTGAAAGTCTGTGCTCATATACCCTATATTACATATATATAGACACAGGTATTTAATAAGCCTGTGTTTCGGTTAATATACAGTAATAGTAAATTAGATGAAAATTTATCTAAATGTGTTAGCAAGTATATTGCTACAACTTCCCAATAACAAGAAATAAAACATTAAATTTTTGGTTTCACTTAACAGAATAACAAGGAAGTGAAGAAATAATCATTTATTTCGTCAGAGGATATCGATATTTATTTGAAAGGATAAGTTAAGTAAGAAATGATCCTGAGAAATGTGTATGGAAAACAATAAAAAATAATCAAATGTTTTTTTTTGCTCAGGAATTCATAAAAATTTTGAGCACTGGAGATAATTGAATTGGTAAGTGATATATGAAACATGGACTCCAAAATTTGCACTAAAACACACAGGGCAATGCAAAACATTAACAACAATATTATTCATGTCAAGATTTTAATAGCAGAAAAATTCTAATTCATTCTACTATTGACCATAAAATAATTGGGAAAAATATGACGTCAATGTCTTTTGTTTTCAAAGCTATCGCACCAATTTTATGAAATCTTACTGAAATTATGAAGATTCAATAAAAAAAAAGACAACATTGCCAGTACAATAACAAAAAGAATGAATATTATAAAAAATATTTTTTTAATGTTAAAATTTAAAAATTTCAAAATATTATTAATTATTAAAATATAATTAAAAATTAGAAAACAATACATGAATGTAAAAAGATCTTGGTAATGCTTATCACTGAATGAATAATAACATTTTTAATCCCTTGGCGAGTGGGCATTTAGGTACCCTTCTCAATGTTTCTCTCTCTCCCCCCCCCTTTTTTTTAAAAAAAAAAAACTCTACAAAATATTTATAGAAATTTATAAGTTACTTAATTAATCCAAGTGCAGTACAAATGTAACTTATAATATATAAGTTGACATATAAGAATCCCATTAAAAAAAATACAAACCAAATAAAATATATATTACTTAAGAAATCCGACTACTAGTTAAGATATATTTCAATTTTGATTTTTCTAGATAGGAATTTAAAAACATATATATATATGAGTTGTTGTAAGCTCCAATCAAAGTGCTGCAAACATTTTTTGTTTGATTGCTATAATAAGTAAAAAAAAAAACCCTGATCAAATCATTCTGCAGGATATATTCATTTCAGTAAAAAAAAATTACTCCTCAGCTGCTTAAAATATCATTGACTATCTATGCAAATATAGTAACTTTTCATCTTGTGTTAATAGTGTGAAGACAACAAACTTAATATTAAAGTGTCAATAATCAATGCAATAATATCTTATAAATCATCCTATTTCAATATGGATAAACAAGAAAGAGTCATCTAAAACTCATTTCATTGTCCAAAACACTTTTTTTTTTTATTAAAAATAAATAAATAAGTAATAGCATGCATAAATATTTTTAAATAAATATATGTATTCTGAAGAATGATCTATTGTTTATGTAGTATAGCAACCAAATAAACTATGTTTTCAACACTGTGATTAGACAACAATAACAACTTTCTTCATACAATATTCCCACCTAAGATCTAAATATGCTGCTTTCAGATCCAAGGCTTCTCACTGATGAAATCTATAAGCTAAAAACTAGTCTGAGGATATTGTATGGAGAAAGTTGCTATTGTATTAAATATTATGTAAGCGTAAGAAATGGTAGTCATGTGATGTCACTGTAATTAGAGCTTATAATGTAAATGTTATTATGTAGTTATGTTACAACAGACTGATTTATAAAAGACTATTGTTATTATTATTGGTGGATTAATATCAAGTCTATCAACTTAATATTTTTATCACAAGACAAAAAGTTGCCATATTTTTTATGGATAATTGTTGGTATTCTAAGCAGATGATGGGGGATATTCTTCATGAATTATATTCACTCTTCAGAGTGATTGGTCAGTTTTTGTGCAGTATGGTAATAAACAAAAAATATTTCCAATACTGTGATTGAAGCATTCATCAAATCAATTTATTTATTTATATTTTATTGCTTTATTTTCTATTTAATTATATTTACATGGTAATTTATTATATAAGCCTTAAAGAATAAAATTTAGTTGATTCATTTTATTTGTTGCTTTTAACTTTAACTAAAAGAGGCATATTTATTTTAATATTAAGTTGATCAATTTTACATTATATATTAATACTGGCAACGGATTTAATACAATGTGATATGATCAGGTTTTTACCATAGTACAATGAAAAAATAAAGTTTATAATACTATGATTAGAGCATTTATCACCTCAATGTATTTATATATAGTTCTGCGTACTGTTTTTTTATTTAATTATTATGTATATGTTCAAATGATATTGATTTTTTTAAATAAATATTTTTATTATCATCAAGAAAAAAACCCCATAATATTCTCTACATTGTTCTGAGATTATAAAAGATAATTGAAGCATTATATGGTTAAATTTTTAATATATGTGTGTAGATGATTGATTATCTTTTTATGAAAGAATGTCTGAAAAATGACACATATTTCTAGGCACTTTTTGCAAAGGACATCATATAGTATCAAAAGTAAACTTAAATCTAAAGATGTGATATTAATTAATGAAAAACAGTGCCTAAAAGAGATTGAATAAGAATTTTAATGAGGTTTTCCAGAACATAAAAGTATTGGAATCAGGATAAAGTTTTAACAATAAAAAAGAGACATTCAGAGATTATGTGGCTGTTTAAATGTTGCCAATAAATTAATAGTCATTGCCTCTTTAATAAGACAAAAGTAATATATATTGGAGAATTTCTGAGAATTAAAAAAAATTAAAAATAGCAAAAGAAATATAAGATAATAAAATGATAATAAACAGCAATTCATAAACAACTATTGCTATTTCAAATCAAAAAAATAAAAGAAAGTGAAAGAAAAAACTATTCTAGAAATGATTTTTGTGATGACTATACAAACCAATCTGTGAAACACAAATATATCCACATATTGAACATACTGGTCATTTTTTTGTTTATTTGATATCTTATGGTGTTTTCAACAGAAAACTTTTGTATCTGAAATACTCCAACATCACATGTAATTCTAGCTCTCCAATGTTTTCTATTCTTTGCCAAATTTTCCCAATGGAAACAATGACATTGCACTTTTTAGAATGTCTTTGACATATTCTTTTTGACATAGAGAGAGTCTATCTCACATGAAAACCAAGTGCAAGTTCACAATGAAACACCATTTTAGGAAATCCTTCATTGATCACCCATTTTACATATCTTTTATCCAAAAAAGATGTGATTTGACCCATTAATACCACATCCAGCAAGTTGAATAATGTATTGATTAATTTTATGATCTTGTCATTGTATTTTTAAAATTTTAGAAAGCATCTTTAAATAGAAAATCTTATTGCCTTTATATTGTGTTGATAATGTCCAAGTTCACATCCATACAATAAATCAGGACAACGATAACTCTCTTGCAGCAGTTAATTCTCTAGAAATACTCTATCTTTTAACTTATTAAAACTGCAGCAGCACACTGGAGTCTGTATGAGATCCAACATTTATGTCTATCTTTCTACTGATACAAGGTATTTAACTGGTTTACATTCTCAAGTTAATAATTATTCAAACTAAAAGTTGCTGAAAATTTTTCTTCTTTTATTGCTTGATAAAAAAATTTTTTAACATTAATTAATAAATCAAAATCTTTATAGGAAGTATTCAAAATATTAAAAATATTCTGTAAATCACTTTTTGAACTGGAAAAAATAGTTTAAACATGCATATTATAAGTCCAGAATCCAAAAAAAGTTGTTTTTACTTTTAATTAATTATAATTAAAAATTGCATCATCAAACCTGCATTGTATTTTGATCCCAGTTTTATTAATCTACCTATAAAAAGTTCCAAAGATCATTGTCATAAAAATTGAAAACAATGTTAGAGCAAGTATACGTTTTTGTTTAACAGTTTTTTTTTATTCCAAATGACTCAAATTTTCCACATGTAGAAGCTGTATAATATGAACAGATTTTGTTGGATGATTAACTAATTTCAAACATTGCCATAAACCTGTTTCATTAATTGAATCAAATATCTTGACCAATTCAATAAAAACAATGTATAAGTAGCTGCTTTGTTTCTGACAAGCACTGCAGTATGTGCAACACCCCAGAAAAATTTAACTATTAAATTTGTGTTTGAAAATATCAATAATATAACAATCATTCAGTATTTTGCATAATTATTATGTAAATATAACTAATTAAACCATTTTTAAAAAGAATTATTTTAAGCAATGCTTGAGATTCTATGCAAAGACACTGCGAATTATGGCAGTGCCAGAAATGTCATATTCGGTGAGTTT
Source organism: Epiperipatus broadwayi (assembly GCA_028023455.1). Classification (NCBI taxonomy): domain Eukaryota; kingdom Metazoa; phylum Onychophora; class Udeonychophora; order Euonychophora; family Peripatidae; genus Epiperipatus; species Epiperipatus broadwayi. The sequence continues at coordinate 1,454,616 of JAQFVV010006231.1, forward strand.
TTCCAAGCTGCATTTTCCATAGCATCAATAATTATTGGAGTGTGGGTTTCTCTTAAGAGTGAATACATTTTTGTTTTCATTTAGGATGAACAATAAACTATTCTGTGTTTTCCTTGTAATTAGCATTTATAAATTAATATATAAATATTTATTAGATATTATAAACAAATAATAAAAAAATATTATTTTAAATATTTATCATGATGAGTGTTAATGTTGAATATATAAAAATATATATTTCCAAATTGTCATTACATGAAAAATCTGAAATAAAAAGTAAAAGTCAATCTACTACCAATATTATTATTTGTTAAACAGCAGTTAGTAAAAATAAAAACTACATATCTTTCAATAATGATTGGTATGGAAAAATAAAATGATTGTGTGATGGTGGAATGATCTGTTTTGTTTTTCTTGCTTACTTTTTTGGTCAAAAACACCCCTTAAAATTTTCACAGATTCCTATGTTCCTGATATTTTTCTTGCATTTTCCTGGAACAAAAACCATGTCCATAGTGCTTCTTGATTCTCTAAAATTACAATGAGTCTCAAGTAAATGTTTGTTTATGACTGGCAGCAAATTATTCAACAAAATCCTTGAAAGTACCTTTGATGATATGGGTAATGATACTACATAATAATTGCTGCAACTTTTGACTATACTCATTATTTTTAAAATTGGAACAATAAAAGCATCCTTAAGATGAGATGGCACAACTTCATGAAACTATATATTCCTAAAAAAATTCAATATTTTTGTAGTATATAAATATTTTTGTAGCTAACGTATCTTCGCATATTTTAAAACTTCTCCAAGTGCAGTCTTTCCATTTCTAAGATTACATCAATCTGTTTTTATTTTAATGAGATGGATGTTTTTGTCCAAATTTAAATATATAGATAAAATAGATATATTATTAAAAGTATTCATCTCAATTCTTGTATCATTAACCAAAAGAATTTAAAGTACTCCTCAAAATATCATTACCATCATCTAAGAGAGTGCTATTTCTGGATTTTATAGAATGGTGATAACATTTCTTATGATCATATATTGCTTTCAATGCATCAAAAAAGATTTTGATAATTAGGGAATGTCTGTATCTTCATTGAGTTTTAATTCACCAATTACTGTTAAGTCTTTTGATCAGTCACTGAACTTTCGGATTGTTATATGTATTACAAAGTTCCACATTTATTCTGTTATTATTCCAAGTACTAATAACAAGATTATTATCAGAAAAACAGTCACAATTCTTTTTTTTGTAATGAACCCAAGAATAGATTTACTTGTATCCATAACACAGTCTTGAAAAGAATTCCATGCTTCAGTTTATCAGAGATTGTTGGAAAATTAATAATAATAATAAAAAACTTTATGCCAGTCAATTGTAAATTAATAAATACTATCAGCATTAACAATGATTTCCATTAAATACTTGTTAAATAATCCATTCCATCTAGATGAATTGGTAAAAAAAATTGATGACATTGGATTCTCATATTCACTGACATATCACCAATATTTTTCTTAGCTTTATTCTTTAATGTCCAATTTTTTTATATATTGAAAATTGTAAAAAAATATCACAGTTTTAGTTTTAAAGTAATTAACTGCTTTTATTGTAATACCTGTCTTTTTCATATTTAAACATAGTCTTAATTTTCACTATGTTTTTAAGTTTTCTAATAGATGTAATCAGATCTTCATTTTAGGCTAGAATTACGACATCATCAGCCTATCTTGAATTCACATTTATTTATTTTCTTTCTTTGTTATTCACTATACAAATTTAACAAATAAGATGTTAACATACAATCATGAATAATAACTTTGCTATCATCTCATCATAGTCTGGTAATAAATGAGGGTTTTAATTTTATATAGATATTTTTCTTAAAAATAATGAGATGGACAGGTATCATCCACTTCAATAAGAACATGATATAATTAATTAAAGATCAATTGAATCACAGATATATTAATATAATTTTTTTTAAAAATTTTGATGAGTAATATAGTGAATTACAAAAGCTAATTGCTGCTTAAAATATTTATAAATTAAAAGTCATGTGATATGTAATTAATAACATAAAAAGTTAATCAAAGTATTTTTAATGTGTATGAATAATATAAAACAAATCTGTAATACAAATTTTAGCTTCTTAGTTTTTATAATATATATCATAATTCCTCACAAACAAGTTTAATGATAAGTCATATTGGACTGAAGACAAGGCTTTCACTCTGAAATGATAGAATACTTCACAAATGTAAAAGAACCTAGAAATGATGTTTTCAAAATGGGTTGCCCCATAAAATCTGATAAAATCAGATTGCTTAACAGATTGCTTATTTAATATCAGTATTAGTAATAATAGCAATGTAATAAATAGATAGTAGTAGTAGTAATAAAAGTATTTCAATCTTTCCCAAATATAGGTACATCAAATATATGATCTTTGCTTGATGTAGACACTTCAATTAGGGTCCCATTTATAGAAAAATATATTTGTAACACTTAAGACTGATACTCTTTAAGAAACTCATCCTTTAGAAGAAAAAAACTTTAATTCAATAGATAGATGAGTAAATGTTTTTCATGAAAGAACAGACCATTAAGTAAAGGAGATTCTATGATGTTGGATTTTCTGTAAAATCTAATTTATATTTCTATATGTATAAATAAATTTATTAAGAACATTACAATCTTAAAAAATGTATTTTCTATTAATCAAAATATAATCCAATTCTGCTGTACCTTCATTTGGATGTTTTCATGCCTATTTCTGTTTAACATTTTTCTCAAAAAAAAAAAAAAAAAGAATTCATAATATAAAATTTTTCTTTTTCTGCAAACTCCACAAGTCTATATCCTCTCATTTTTATCACCATAATTAAATTTATCTACAGCACTTTCATCTTTTAATTGTTTTCCAATTCTAGCATTAAAGTCTTCCATAACAATTTTGTTTAGTCTGATCGAAAGTCTTTTGTACACCCATATAAACTCCTCTACTACTTCATCACTATGAGAACTTGTTAGGCATAAACATGAATTATTTGCATTTGATATCTGTTATTAAGTTGAGTAACTAATCTTGCCACTCTGTTTGATACACCATTAATCTCCACAATGTTATTTTCCACTTTTTATTTATAATGAATTCTACTCCACTTGTACTTCCAATATTTGTGCCTTTGTAGTACAGTACATGTTCACTTATTAAAATAATTGTCTATTCATTTTTCTTCTAATTACATAAAGGTTAATAATGTCCCATTTAATATTAGACAGTTCTTCTTCCAATTATTGCAATCTTCCTTCACTTGAAAGTGATCAGCAGTTTAAAGGACTCAAATAAAAAGTCATTACCAAATGGCAGCCTGGTTATGCAATCAAGGGATTCTTAGCATTCTCCACCTTTAGCTACCAACTGCTATCATGGCTGGTGACATTACTGCCTTCTGGGAATAAGGACAATGATTTATTTTAGTCTGTCATGATTGTAAATATCTATTAGAAAAAAAATCATTCACACACACATTGTAACACAGGAAGTGATCATTGATTCATGAGATGTAAGATACATGTTAATGCAAAACTAGAGAGACAAAAATTATTAAGAAAACAATATTCACAGTCGATATTCTTAATCTTTAGAAACATTATAATAAATTTAAATTAGAACTTGCAAATCGTTTTGAAATATTAAAAAATTTTGAACATGATTTAGATTTGAATAAAATAAATAGGAAAATAACTGATACACTTTTAAAAATTGCAAACAAAGATAGCTGGTAGAAAAAAGCAGCAATTGACCAGTAAAATTTCTACTAAGACTACAGAATTTATGAAGAAAAGAAGGAATATAAAAATATACAAAAATGATATATTAAGAAGGATTGAATAGCTTGAATTTTATAAAATGGCATGAAAAAGAGTTGATAATAATATAACAAAGTATAATTATGAACTAGCAACTAGCAAGGAAAGCTATAGAAGATAATAAAAGTCTCAATAGTGTAAAACAACATTTTGGTATTGGTAGGAAACTTATTTCTGCAATAAGAAAAAAAGATGAAAACTATTACTAAAAAGAAAGATAGCATCATGAAATGTGTAGAAAAGTACTATCAGGAATTATATACTAATAAAGAACAAGAAAAAGATATTTTACAACTATTATATCTTCTAAATTGCCCGGGATTTTAAATGAAGAGACATGCAGTTAAATTTATGAAGAAGGGAAAAGTTCTAAGTAATGATGGAATTATAATTGATATCTTATAAAAAGCAGATGAAGAAACAATTTTTTTTTTTTGACAAAGTTATATACCAAATATTGCAAGCTCTATATATAACCAAATATCTAAATAATAAAGATATACCAGAAGATTGAAAGAATACAGTATTAATATTAATATTTCAAAAAGGTGATAAAGAAGATTTCAGAAACTATAGACTTATCAGTTTTATACAAAAATTTTACCAAGATAATTACAACTCATCTGCAGAGAACTTTGGGTTTTAACCAACTAAAAGAACAAGCTGGATTTAAGAGTAGTGAGTTGCCATTATGTTTTGAATTTGTAGATTATGAAGTGGCATTTGATTCTATAAGCATTTATTCAGTGATTAAAACATTGGAGCAACAAAAGTATAGACCCAGGATATTGTCATATTCTGGAGAATATTTATAAAAATGCAACAGTAACAATTAGATTACTTAATGATACCACAGAGATTAAGATTGAAAAGGGTATATGACAGGGTGACTCCATATCTCCAAATCTTTTTATAGTAGTGCTGTGAAAAGTATTTTGTGGATTGAAATGGAAAGCTAAGAGAGTAAAAGTAAATAAAGATTATTTAAGTCATTTAGATTTTGCAGATGATGTAGTTGTTTTTTGCAAATAATGTTTCAGAGCTTTGGGAAATGTTGCAAGAGTTACGAGATAAAAGTAAAAAAGTAGGACTAAAGATAAATGTTAAAAAGACTAAATTAATGTTCAATGGATTTTCTCAAAATATAAAAATAAAGATTATGATGAGTTAGAAGAAGTTAACAGCTACTTGGTCAGATTATTATTACAGATGTAAACATAATGGATGAAATTACAGCTACTTGGTCAGATTATTATTACAGATGTAAACATAATAGATGAAATTAATCATATAAATAAATTTGTTTGTAGTACTTTTGATAGAAATAACTTAATATTAAAAGGAAATATACCGATGTGTAAATGTGTTCAACCAGTTCTTACTTATGAATCTGAGATTTGGACACTTAACACAAAAGCAATACAGAAACTTCAGATCACTCAAAGAAGTATGGAGAGATCCATGTTAGGAGTAACAAAAAAAGATCGAGAATGAAATATATGGGTAGGAGGACAAACAGATGTTACTAACATCATTGAAAGAATTAAAAGTCTGAAGTGGAGTTGTCTAGGTATGTTGCTAAAAGAGATTATCATAGATAGACAACTGAAATCTTAAACCAGATTCCAAAAAATTGTAAAAAAAATATGGAAAGAGTCAGCACGTGAAATTGATGGATAAAATAAAGAAGTGTGTGGAAAAGATGCGGAAAAGAGAGGCTAGAGATTGGGGGAAATGGATTGAATTTAGAGAGACCTTCATTCTATAGTGAATTGATATTGATTGAAAATAATGAATGATGATGTATAAATGAAAGATTAATTATATTAAAAATTAATCTGTGCAATAATACCTGAGCATATTTTATAAATGCCTATGTTCCACTGATAAATTTAATAAGTTTTTGTTTAAAAAAATAGTTTTTATCTTTTTTATTTAAATTGCCTTATCACATCAATATTAATTTTAAAAAAAAAATGATTTTTTTTTTTTTTGGAGATGTTTATAAAAATGTTGACAAAAACACGAAATTGAGAACTAATATTATTGAAAATATTGCTACTAACTCTAAGGATTTAAAATGATTTGTTGGTTTAAAATGTTTACAAACCAAATAGATGAACTATCATAAAGATTGTGTTTTTCCAGACTTATTACAATATGTACATCCATGCTCAAACAATGGCATCTTGGGGATTACCTTAAAGATAGACTGAGAATATTAATCTGGTATTGGAAGTGCACTTATGAACCAAGTTGTTTGCAGATAGAATATACTTTAAGGTTAACATGGTATTAGTATTAATATCAAATGGATAATACAATAATTAAACAGTTGTAAAAATAGAAGCTATTATAAAAAAGATGCAGAAAGAAGGTCTGATCAAAATGTTCTAAACCTATTTTTTTATTTTTAAATATAACAATAAAGAGAGACTACAATAAGTAATCTGTTCTTTGGAATATAGGAATCATTTGATCAAAACTAATAATAATGATACAAATTCAAAACAAAGCTTTTATTTACAGAATTCACTCAACCTGTACCTCATTATCCTCAATATCCAGAATTAGACTTTTCATTTTGTCAATAAATATGTTTACTCCTGCATGGTTTCTTAAATTTTGCAATTCCTCTGCAAACACAAGTTAGATTATTTCAAAATAAAAAATATAATCAGTTAAGTTTTGTTTTGTTTTTCTTTGACTTGAATTTTCTATAAATATATATATATTTAGTTTTTCTTGTTCAGATGTATCTTGGATTGTAAAACCATAAAATATATATCAGCTCTATGTTACCAACAATAATTTCACAAATGCATTAGTTCTATTTTGAATCCCAAGTCATTTATGATGAAAGCAAAATTCAGAAATCATTCTGGGATTGTGAATATCTATGCTATTTATTTTCATTAATTACTCAGACTTGCAATAGATAGCTTTAAAATAGAGTGAAAAAAAACTGTTGTTGGAAACACTCGAGCAAGCATATGAAAAAGTCATGTGATAGTGTTGGTGGTTTTAATGTTCCTATCCATGTAGATCTATAAAACTAAAGTATCTAAAATATATAGAAACCAGCCTCTAAGTCTATATAACTATGCAAGAGAGTTAATTGTTTATAGTATTTTTTTTAAATTTCAGGCTACAAGCTTAAATAGAATAAAAGAGTAAAAGGTGAATAATAGATACATAAATGCATTATTTCCAGCTTTGAATCCTATGGCTTCAGTAATAAAGAGAAAGATCAGAAACTGGTCTGATCATGAGAATATTATAACACTTTATTATCTTGTATGTGTTAATTACGTAGGGTTATAGTAGATAGATACTTTCTTTATGGCATATATATATAGAGAGAGAGATATGAGAGAAACTTAAAAAAAATATATAGATCCTACTACTAGTCTAATCATATTGTTAAAAGTAAAAAAAAAATTTTTAAAAAAAAGTAATAATAAACAAATAACGCTTTGTCAAATGAGTTTTTAAACATTAAGTTTGGAATCTCCAAAGAGTCTCTTGGTTAAAATTTTAATTAAAAATGTAATGTGATAATAATAAATTAAAATAAATTAATTAGTTTTTATAAAAAAAATGCATTAATTATTTCAAACATTTTATATAGTGAAATTTAAAATGAATGTTTTCTAATTCAAATGGCATATATTTTGTAGTACTATATTTAAAATTCGTTACTACTCTTCAGTATTTATCAGTTATCAGTCTATCGCTACTTTTAAAATATGTTATGCAGGTTTGATATAGTATGTTGTAACATTTAATAAGTAAGATGTTTCCACGACATATTGGTTTCAAAAATGAGTACTATAACCAATATAGATTTCATTTATGGTTATTAAAGCAAATAATTCTATAATTAATTCCTCGGAAAGAAAACGAGAAGAGGAAGAGGAGGATCACACAATAATCCAAATAAAAGTTTGGAGTATAATAATTTCATTTTTTAAAAATATATATACAATTCAAATTCTATTTATATTTAATATGTTAATGACAAAAAATACAAAATAATATTTTTGTTAGTAGTACTTATATAGTTTCTACTTCATTAAAAAAAAAAAAACGAAGATAAATTTTAAATAGAGGTCTCAATTTCTTAACTTAATATTAGTTCAACGTCTAGACTTAAGAGGGCAGTACACTTTTGCTATTTGTCAAAAAAGGGCAGAGCGGAATATATGTAGATTAGAGATGTAATGATAGAAATAGATGTAAAAAAAGGATATGTTTACATTTAAGGATATAAACAAGATAAAAGATAACATGGGTTGAAATAGAGATGGAGGATGTAAGATCAGAACAATTTTTACAAAGGATGTTTGAAAACTGTTATAAGAAAATAATATTTTTAAAAAGTGTTAATATAAAAGTTGGTATTATAAATATGCACAGTGCCGTAATTACTGCTCTAAGCGTTATGGGAATAAAAATAAATAAATCAGCAAAAAAAAAAATTGTAATTTTTTCTTTATTAATTATTTTCAAAATCGGTTTCTAAAAAGTCATTGTTTTCAATTAATAGTATTGCTAAATTGGTTTGCCATTTTTTCCTCAACGATATGCTGAACTAGAAAAAAAAGTTGAATAACTTTTGAATGACTCCACAAAATGACACCATTTCCACATTATTACTTGCTGCGTGCACTCCAACCAAGTTTAATAAATGTGCAGTGCATGGAATATATTTGGCTAAATCATTTGTCTTTAAAATACGGGCCTGCATTCCATTATATTTGCCAGTCATGTTGGCCCCATTATCATATTCTTGGCCACAAATATATTTAATTTCTAAGCCATCATGTTTTGATTTTTCTAAAATTTCTTGGGCATGTTCTTCCCCCATTTTATCTGTTATGACAGAAAATGTATAAATCTTTCCTTGATTTTAATAGTTTCATCAGAAAATTTCACATACTGAATAATTTGGTCTAATTGGTCTTTATGTAGATATGTTAAGGGTACTATCTAACATTATAGTAAAATATTTTGCTGTTTTAATATGACAATATTTTATTTCTGATCTTAGACACCAATGAGTCAATAAATTCATTTTGTATTTGTCGACTTAAGTATGAAACACTACTTTTAGTTCTGCCATTCAATATAGATTTTAAAGTGACATCATAGTTACTTACAAGATTAATTAAATGAAAAAAATTTCCCCACCAAAATTACCATCAATAGTAGATTCATGTGTATCTCTGAATGCTATGTTGTTTGTTGCACAGAATATAATACAGTTTAAAATTACTTTAAGAACATAATGACATTTTTAAACTTGTTCACATATTTATTTTTGAAGAAAATCATCAATTTGCAGATTTAATGACTTTTTCGAAAATTTTCCACATTGTGTAACAATTAAAATGTTCAACAGATTGCTCATGGTTTGGGATTAGATTCAATTGCTTCCATTTTGCAAATCCTATCTCTTGTGTGTTAAATAAAGATGTAGAATTTCTCAAAAATAATAAAGCAATATAAAGAATTTCAAATTTCTGAGTAAAACATCCATTTTCTATATTATTTTTCCCTATTTGATAATTTTTTATAGATCTGATCATTACTAAAATCTCATACATCAGATGACGATAGATATTTTATTAATATTTTATGTTTTGGGCTATTTGCCCTTAATAATGTTCTTATTTTTATCAGACTTCAAATTTCAAGATAAAGGATCATTGAAATAATTTTCTCAGTAGTATTTGAAATATTGTCCTTATTATGACTACTAGCTTCAGCAATCGGTTCAATATCAGAATTACCAACACTTATTCCAATAACAGAATTATCCTTATTTTTTAAACTACAAATCATACTTGTTTTAATAATAAAATTGTCTTTATTTTTTAACTCCAATAATACTCACTTCAATATCAGAACTGTCTTTGTCTTGAATACTACTATTATTACTATCACATCTTCATTAACAAAATCACATTCATTTTTAATGCCAGTATTGGCCTTTTCTTTAATTATCCAACTATCCAACATCTTTGTTTGTATTTTTTGTTTTTCTTCATTTATTAATTTTGCTTTTTTTTGTTTTTTATTTTCCCATCCTGACTTTTTTTTGTCAACATGGTGTGTGTATAGTGAACTATTCTACAAATATAAATAAATAATTAAAAAAAAATATTTTGATGGTCAGCGTAATCAAATGATACTAACTTATGATGATATTAGTAAATTCTTATCAAAATGTTATGATTAAAAGATTATGAAACAAAATATAACAACTTACAACCCTTAGACGTGACCAGGAGAAACATCCCTATAAAAGTGGACTCATTCATCCAAGCTGCCTGATTCGCTGCTGCTCGTGCAAACTGACTCAGCAGTATGTATTCAAGCATCATCATCATAATTTTTTTTTGCACTTTTTGTTATCACATTAAAAATAAACTTTGATAAAAATTTTTTAATAAATAAAAATTTATTACAGTTATAAGATAATTTGAGTGGCGCCTTCATCATACCCTCACTATGGCCCTGAATATGCAATAGGGTAAAGATATAAATAAATAAGAATGAATCAGAGATTTGTTAGTGATGGAAACACAATCGAGAGATAAAGAACCACATTTGAATGGAAGAAGTGAGATAGATGAGAATAATAAAAAAAGAGATATGGAGTTATTAAGGTGAAATTTCGGAAATAAATTGTAAAGAACATATATGGATTACAGTAGCTAAAGAGAAATATATGTGTGGTATAGTTTATTTAGTTTCAGAAAATAGGGAGGATGTTAGGAAGTGAAATGACAGTATTTGGGAATATTTATATAGAAATATAAATGAGCTTAGAAACAATAATTATAACATATTGATTATAAGGAATATGAATGGTCATATTTGTAAAATTTAAGGAATGGTAAATATGATTGGAATATTATCAAAGATATTACGTGAGAATGGTAGATTAAAAATTGGCAATTTAAGTAATGTATATAGAGGATGTTTAAATGGTCAAGGTAAAGCCTGAAATATACTGTTGATTATCTATTAATAAATAAAGAAAAAGTTTTAAAAAAAATAATTAAAGGGTTTTATGAGAAAGAAAAACGATGTAGTAATTATCATAATGTATGTTAATAGACTTTGAGATTAAATTTATGGAAAGATTGGCAGGAGTGAATGAAAAATAAACAATGAGATTAAACTGAGTAGGTTTAGAGTAGATGGATATGATGGAAAAAATCAAAAATGGGTGTTATTTAGAACTAACAGAATTAACAACAACAAAAAAAAAATGGAAAGAAAAAATTTCATAAATTGTAAAAGAAAGAATACATGTAGGAATTATAAAGAAGCTGCTAAGAAGCAATTAGGATAAGAAGTAAAGTTTAGATGGGATAGATCACTTTCATCTGATAACTCTTACAACATTTCTTGAAGCTCTAAAACATTATTTTCAAAAACAATTACATCACCTGAAAAATCTAGATAATTTAAGTAATCTTCCTTTACTTTTACTCCCTTAGCTTTCCATTTTAATATACAAAATATTTCTTGCAAAACTGATGTAAAAAGTTTTGGAGAGAAATTACCCTGTCATGTATCCGTCTCAATATTAATATTAGTATTATTATATAATCAAATTGTTGCTGATGCATTTTATAAATATTCTTCAAATATGACAATATTCTGGATCTATATCCTGATAATCCAATGCTTTAATCACTGAAGAAATGCTTAGAGAATCAAATGATTTTTCATAATCTACATATCCAAAACATAACAGCAACTCATATTCATTGGTCCTTTCTATAACTTCTTTCAATACTTAAGTAAATATGATCCATTGCACTAAAACTATTTTTAAATCCAGCTTGTTCTTTTGATTGGTTAAAATCCAGAGTTCATAGTAAATGAATTGTAATTATCTAGGTAAAAGTTTTGTAAATAATTGATAAAAGATTGATAAGTCTATAATTCCTAACATCTTTTTTTATCATTTTTTTAAATATTAATATTACATTTTTCCAATAATCTGGTACATACTTATCATTTAGACATTTGGTATGTAACTTTGCCAATTTTTTTTCTATTTCTTCATCTGCTTCTTTTAAGATAGTGATTATAATTCCATCATTACCTAGAGATTTTCCATTATTCATAAATTCAATTGCATAACTAACTTTTTCATTTAATATCCTGGGCAATTCAGAAGATATAGTAGTATTAAGAGGTACTTTTCTTTATTCTTTATTGCTATATAATTCTTAATAGAATTCTTCTTCACATTTCATGATGTCATCTCTCTTTTTAATAATAGTTCCATCTTTTTTCTTATTGCAGAAATAAAATTCTTATCAATACCAAGATGTTGTTTTACAGTCTTGAGATTTTTATTCTCTTCTATAGATTTTCTTGCTAGTTCACAATTGTACTTTCTTATATCATTATCAATTCTTTTTCAGACCATTTTACAAAATTTGAGATATTTAATTCTTTTTAATACATCATTTTTACATATTTTCATATTCATTTTTTTCCCCATAAATTGTTTTGTCTCAGTAGAAATTCCACTGGTTAATTGTTGATTTTTTGTACCAGCTATTTTTGTTGAAGTTTTAATAAAAGTATATCAGTTGTCTTCCTATTCATTTCATTCAAATCTGAATCATGTTCAAAATCGGTTAACATTTAACCATGATTTGCAAATTTTAATTTAAATATATTGGAATGTTTCAGAAGATTAGGAATATCAATTGTAAATATTGTTTTTGTTTTTCTAGTTTTACATTACCATGTATCTTACACCTCACAAATCAATGATCACTTCCTGTGTTGAATTTATTAAGAACACTACAATCTTGAAATACATATTTTTTATTAGTCAACATATATTCCAATTCTGTCAAATCTTCATTGAATGCTTCCATGTCCATTTCCATTTAACATTTTTTTCAAAAAAAGAATTCAGAAATATATAGTTTTTCTTTTTCTGTAAACTCCACAAGTCTGTCCTCTCTGATTTCTATCACCATAACCAAATTTACCTTCAACACTTTAATCTTTCATATTTTTTAAGTCTCTCACAATAATTTAAAAATGTTGTTTGATCTGATCAAAAGCCTTTTATACATCCATATAAAAATGTTTTACCTTGTTATCACAATGAGAACTTGGTGCATAAACCTAAATTATCTGCATTTGATATCTTCTATTAAGTTGAATAACTAATCTTGCCACCTATCTGATACACCACTAATCTCCATAAGTTTGTCCTATCACCCTTTATTTATAATGAATCCATTTGTACTTCCAATGTTTGTGCCTCTGTAGTAAAGTATTGGTCTCCTTTTAAATCAATTGTCTCTTCACCTTTCCTTCTAACTTCACAAAGTCCAACAATGTTTTATTTAATATGAGATAGTTCTTTTAATTCTTGAAATCTTCCTTCACTTGAAAGTGATCTGTAGCTGTAAGTACCTAAATATAAGCTTATCATCAAATTGCAGTCTGGATCTGCAATCAGAAGATTTTTAGCACCCTCTGCCTTTGGCTGCCAATTGCTGCCTTCACTGATGACCTTACAGCCTCTTGGCAATAAGGACCATTATTTATTTTTGTCTGTCATGTTTTTAAATATCTATTGGAAGAAAAAAAAATCCATTTACACACACATTCATTCTTCTTTCAAGAAAACTTAATTGATATTTCAGTTAAGATCTATCAAACAACTGAGAAGAAAGGTCATAGTGTTTCTTGATTTCTAACTCAGAGGTAAAAACCCAATAAACTCACCACACTGGCTGATGAGCAGGTCACGCGTGTTCGTATACTGCTGCAACATCAAGAACGTGTGAAATGAATATTAGGCAATTTGCTCTGCTCAGTTCCTTTAAAGTTTCCAACAGGAATCAAAGGATCTCCTTTCAGTTAACAGCAAATTCTTTTCTGCAACCCTTTATATATATTTGTAAGTTTGCATGCATACATATGCGAGGGCTCTAATATTATTTTTATAATACAAATTTTGTTTGATTTCGTAAATAAATAATAATTTTTATGTATAAGATAAACTTTGCAATTTCGAACGATTTGGGCTATTTTTATTTTTTTTTGCCATTAATAGACATTATATTAAAGGAGCACAGTTGTCCGGGGTTCATAAGAATATTTGAAAAGTGGAGACCGAAAGTTTTGGGGTAAATAGTCTGTTTTTATGTTTAGGATTTATCTTCTGGCAAATAATTAACGCCGATGAAATTATTCATATATAGATAAACATTCAACGTTAGTTAACTTTTTGAAAGTCGATTTTAAAACGGTTTTTTTTTTTAAATAAATTTTATTTATTAAAAAAACAAAAGAAGCTTAGTTCATTTTATTTTGTTTGTTTGTTACAGTCAAATATGCTTTTCTTTGCTTTTTTAAATACCAAAAATCTATATAAATAAGTATGTTCTTTTAAAAATTATTTGTTTACTTGATATTGAAGATAACTGAATGTATAATTAATAACACGTTCTAAAAAATCGAAATATCGTATAATAAAACAATAAATATTAAAAATTGAAAAGACCAATTCAGTTCACTAACTTAATGGATAGAGTTATTACAATTTTCCACTTATTTTTTGATAAATATTTTAATAGCAATTTGTTATTTTTTTAATATTTAAATAAAGATAATCCTTCTTTATTAACTATCAGAAGTTGTATTATATTACAACCGCATTTTGTTTTATCCTAAAAATATCGACACTGATTAAATGTATCTTTGACCTTCACATTCCAATTAACGTTAATTTTAAATAAATAGAATAAATTACTTTTTCTGAAAATATTACCAAATTCATACATATGCAGACTTTTTTAAAGTAAATCTTTTCAATTCATTTTTTGCCATTTATTACTAATATTTTTTTAATCCGGAAAAGCTGCTAAGTCAAAATTACCATATGTTTTTGTATTGTACTTTATATTTTATTGCATTTTTTTATAAATCAAAAAAATTCTATGAACTTGTATAATATCTATTATCACTTTTTAAATTTTCAGCCCAAAATTGGTGTTTGCTAGGCGACAGAAGTAAAATGAGTATAGCATATATGACCTTTCTGCTTTATGCTGAAAATTTAGCATACAACTTTATTACAATATTTATAAATCATTATAAACGAGTGTTAAAAAAAGTTAAAGTAATTTAAATTTAAAATTTGTATTGCGCTAAGCATGCTTTCGGCAGAACACTTAATTAAATTAAATGCTGAATATTTGAAGTACTTTAAATATATATCACTCGTTAATAAGGCATGATAAAATAAATCCATTTCTGTCAAATTATTCATTACCAATTTTCCAATAATTTATACACTTGAAAAAACAAAAAAATAATGAAAACTTACCTTTGTTTTTATTAACATAATAGTTTTATTTCTTTTGTTAAATTGATTTATTGATTAACTTACCTTGTCATTTCTTTTATAAGACTCTTTGGAACGTGAAAATTCACTGTTTAACCCAGTCCGAAAAGTATTTTAATATGTCTTTTCGCATGACCTACTCTTCGTAATTATCACCCTTCACATCCTAATGCTCTTCGATTTTGAAGTGCGCTGATTGTGATCTCAAACTAATAATTAGAGCAAGATTTAAATACTAATTGACAAATAAATTAATGGAATTCGCGCACATTTTTAATAACTGATCGATTTTCTAATCATAAAGCTTTTCTAAAAACACTTAACTAACAAGTAAAAAAGTAATGATAAAACAAAAAAAAAAATTACCTGTATTTTAAACTATTAATTTAATTTCAATCAAAAATTGGCAAACGATTTTTCAAGTGGGGATCTTTTTTAAAATGTATTAATTATCCTATTTAATATTTTTAAACTTTGAAAATTTTATTCGTATATATTAAAAAAATTCTCGGTTCATTTCTGTTTTATTAATTTTTTGTGGGTAGATGAACCGTTTCTTTTAAATTCTTAAAAAAATTGAATCATGGATAATTTAAAAAAAAATCATTTATAAAGATTTCCTTTCTCACTGATCATATATGTATATGGGTACGTGCGTGGAGGTGGAAAGAAGGTCTTGCGGTAAAATGATCTATAAATCTGCCTGCAATAGCCACATCCTGGAATTAGAATTCAATTCAGGGAAAACTTGGCAAATATTTCAAGCAGGCTAAGATACGTGGATATGTGACTATTATCAATTAAAAATGAAACAAGGATAGAAGTTGATAAAAATCTAATGAATATTGCTTACTTTTTTACTAATCCTCTACCATCCGAAAGTGGTTTGTTCTTTTAAAAAATGAGTATCTATCTATCTATCTATCTATCTATCTATCTATCTATCTATCTATCTATCTATCTATCTATCTATCTATCTATCTATCTATCTATCTATCTGTCTGTCTGTCTGTCTGTCTATCTGCTTACCTACTTGTCTATTTTCTATATAAAATTCAAATATAATAATACTAAATTGCCATCATATAAATAATAAAGAGTGAAACTAAATGTGTGGTGTTATTATAGCACTTATTAATGAAATTTCTATTTATTTATTTTTTGCATTGTTTTAAACTACTATTTATTTAAAATTGTAGCCGTAGAATGAAAGATAATTCAATTTTTCATTTGCTTGTAATACACATTCTGTAATCTATGTGGTACATGTGAATAAATTCATAAATTAGATTGTTATGTTGTTTTCTAGTATAGATTAAATTATGTTAAATCATTAAAATATAAAATAGAAGGTTTATCAATAAATCAATAGTAATTATCTTGAGCTTATTTCTTTGCATTGTTCTGAGTTAATATTTATTTAAGATCTTAGCATCAGAAGAAAAGTGATTCCATCTTTTTATCTGCTTTTAATGTATATCAAACATTTTAATTCTTTTTTTAAAATATTCAATATTAGCACTTTTACAATGTGTCTTCTCTTTCTTATGTAGCTATCTTTCTTCATTTTTTTTTAGTTTATAAGAACTTTTTCCAAATATTGAATAATAGATTACTGCACTAGTTGTTTTTTCCATATTTTTTGACTTATTTATGTTCTGCATGGTTATAAATTAATTGCTTTATTTCTTTTAAATATATTATTCTTTTATTTGTTTGATTATTCTACTTATTATAATAAATAAATATAATTACATAGTCAGTTATTTAGAAGATCATATGATATTCAATCACCGAAATGGACACAACAACTTCATTCTGGTGACCAGTCTGAGATTAATCTTTTATATTTCCCATTTCAAAAAGTAATTGAATTATAGTGTATTATTATTAAACTTTTTTTTAATAAACCAACTTTACACATATATGTATCAATATAATTTTTTTTCTTTTGCCAATTTTTTTATATATATATATATTTATTCCAGACAAAATGATGCAAACTTCCTTTTATTGCATTCACAGTTCACTTTTTATTTTTTCTATACTATGCAATTTAACTTAGTGGTAAAATGATAGATTCTAAAGCTAAAGATTTTAGATTGAAGATCAATTATCATTTTGGTGTTCAAACATCAGATATCTTCTGAATGACACACATTCACTTATTATATTTTTATTTACACTCTATAAATTACTTTCATATTAATTTTTTTATTGTATAAAATATAATATAATACTATAATATATTGTTACCCTGAAACTTTATCATAACATTCTATTTTTCCTACCTTATGCTATAAGATATTATTCATCAGAGTATTAGATACTGTTTCTCATATAAACAGTAATTTCTATCTCCTCTGTGCTTTTTATTTATTAGTACATTTTATTTTACTGTTTTCAGTCACTTAAAAGTATAAGACTCTAGTATCATTAGCCTCTCGTGACATTGTTTCCTGCATTAATCATTATTGTGTGTTTAAGAAATTATAGTTCTATCGTTTACTTATATATTCAGAAAATTAAACTTCAATATTTATCCCCCCCCCCCACAAGTTCTCATGTTTGAAAAAATGATGTGGCAGACTAGTTATTGTCTTATTTGTGACAACACAATCAATAACAAATCATTTTGGAATCACATTTGAACTAGAATTTTAATCCAGAAAATGATTTATATTTAGGTAGCCCTATTTAGAAATTTCCTTGCCATCTATAAAAATGTAAAAAAAAACCAACGATCTAAATATGATTTGTTACACATAATCTATCTAAGTCATTATGTTTGGTATACTGTTCTCAAAGTGGCAGAAGTAGGTATAAAACTATCAGTGCTCACAGTAATAATAATGAAGCAAAAAGTGGTTTAGTAATAAAAAAAAATATTTTAATTTTTTCCCCCCTAAATGTAAGTATATGAATGTCTAAACTTTAATAACTCTTCAATATCTGAATAAAATACAACTCCTATAGCTAAAAAAGATTCATATAGACACTTTTAGTGAAACTCATCTTTCAGAAAGAATATGTTTTTCAGAAAAGTAATTCATTGATAAAAAGTGGCTATGTAGGATTCTGGTCTAATTTTATTTATGTTTTTGGAATTCATAAATAAATCACCTAAAGTGTAACAATATTAGAAAGTGATTTGCATAATATATATATATGCATGCCCATTTTATAGGTATTTATGCTCCAATATTAGAATATTCAAAAGAAGGAAAGAAACTTTTATTCCTTGTTGGATAGAATTATTACACTCTACTATGAAAAGATCAAATTTTACTTTTTGAGACTTTAATGCATGATCCAATAAGAATAGAAAATTTGCAACAAAGTTATTGGAAATAATGATGGTGATGCTATGGATTTAAATGGCCTGCAATTACTAAACTTTTGTACATTACATTGATAGATTATTGCAAACACTTTGTTCAGACAGAAAAAATTTTATAAGGAAATTTATATTTATCAACATTTCAAATAATATCATCTTAGAGATAATATTATTGTTAGAAATTAAAATGTAAAAAAAGTTAATATATGATCATTTACAGATTGTTGGGTAAATCATAGACCAGTACGCTCCTATGTTAAAGTATTCCGCTTTAAACTCATTGTTTAAAAATTTGAGTTCATTTTTTAAAAAATTACTCCTAGTAAATCTTTCTTGTGTCATAGCATCAGCTGGGAAGTGAACCCGCTAACCCAGGACAACTACTACTATTAGTGTTAATTTTTTACAGCTATTAAATTTTGAACTTGCCAATTTGCACTTTTAAATTTTTCATGTTACTGAAGGATGAAAGTTTTTACATGAGTGTGTGCTGTGAATACAAATAAATCTATTTTTGGAGTTAACTAAAAAAATACTGACTAATTCAAAGATTTTATCATTAAATAATTGAATAATTAGTTGCTTAGGAGGTCATGTGACATTTGTGTACAAGATCTAATGGATTGAGTTGAGTTTCAGTTCAATAATCTTAAGCTTCTAAATTCATTTTTCTTATACTGAATTAATATGATGCAGGCAATTTTATCAATAACAGTTTGATTAAAGAACATAAAGTATTTTCTAATCAACAGAATAATTAACTGAATCTGGAATTAAAAAAAAAACACAAAAGCAGCACTTTGTTCTAGTGCCATCTACTGTTATCTTGAGTAATCAATAATTATAAGATACTGCATTGCATTTAAATCTTCATCTTCAGACAGTTTCTGGCTTTTGCTTTTATTAATGAAGTTTGGGATTTAAGAATCGAGAAACTTTAACTCCATTTTACCAATCAAGCTAAGAACTTGAAACTCATTTTTTTTAGATGGTACTAAAATGGAAACCTACTCTTGCTTTATCATATTATGTTTCTAGAGAATTAAATTATTTACTAACAATATATAAATTTAAAGACAGTAGTTGAACAACTGACAAAAAGCTTTACTGAAAAATAACATAAAAGATATTTTCTGACTGGGGTATTTTTATATGTTTTTTTTTTGAGTAATTGAAAGTAACATGTGGACATGAAAAATATCATAATCATATTTATTTATTTAACATAAAAATTTATTAAATCTTATTAAATACAATGATGACATTTTTTCATATGATAATGATGGTATTGTGGACAGTTGCAGTGCTTTGAGCATCTTTTGAATAATGATACAAGAATTCAGATGAAAGTTATCCATGCTATCTATCTACTCATCTAGATTTTAACAAAGATGTCCAACATAAAATTAAGTCGGTACATTGTAATTTGAAAATAGAAAGACTTGGTTTCAATAAGATCTCTGGTGAAGTTTTAACGTTCAAGGTGAATGTTAGCTTCAAAATTATTGGTTTTTTTAATGTACAAACTCATGAAGTTATGCAATAAATGCTGTTTCTGTTATTTCAAATTATAAAAATAATGGGGAGAAAAAAAATACATTATCTTTTTATATAATTAGAAGGAATTTGAATACAGACTTTCAAGCTCCCTTTAGTCATCCACTCCATCTTAGGAAACCAATACACATGACCATATATATGTGGAAAGGATAAATGATCTCCAATATACTTATTTCACACTGATCTGAATCAACTGATGAGTGTTGGTTCAGCATAAAACAAGTATATTGGAGATCATTTATCTTTTTCACGTGTATGTGCTCATGTGTTTTGGCTACATAAAGTGAAGTGGGACACTGAAGGGATCTTGAAAGTCTGTGTTCAAATCCCCTCTAATTACATTTAAAGCTTAAGTTTGTACAGTATAATTGTATTCAAATATTAAATATCCTTTTTGTAGAGTATCATTGCTATCCACTATAGCAAAATTACTTTCAATAATTTTATTGAATTGATTGATTTCATTGAATATAATTTTAGAAAAGCATCACAGTCTTGTTTTTTGTTGCTTTAAAAAATGCAAAAACACTATCATGGGCAAAAAGAGCAATTTTATGTTGTTTTAATAAATTAATCTAGACATTTGTCTCAACCAAAATGATGTGTAAAATTAGATAGTTGACCACTAAATTGTATTCATATTATATTTTTTATTTGATTTAGTTAGAGAAAGAATTATTAGATTTGGTATTACATCTAAAGCATTGAAATAAAAACTAATGCTTTTTTTGAGCTGGTTTTAGATATATTAATAAAATAGACATTAAGATATAATATGTCATAATGATATTTTTAATTGAAATTGATGAAAGGCAATAACTTTACTTTCTTGACTTGACGATTATGCCACTTTTCCCAATTCAAAAGTTGATTTATAGAATATTTTTAATATTTTGAATGAAACCTATAAAAACTCAAATACAACTCTTCAACAAATTCTAGCTTGACAATGTAAATCAATTCAAATGTTTTTGCAGCTCTTTAGATTGACAATTTTTAAAATGTTTGATCTGATCAAAAGCATTCTTTACATTTATATAAAAATCTTTTGCTTCTTGATCAAAATGAAAACTTGTATTGTAGCATCAATCTGAATTATCTATCTCTGGTATCTTCTAATAAGTTGAATAACTTATTTTTTATAATAAATTTCACTCTACTGTGTTTTCAATATTTATGCTTTATAGCAAATTACATGTCTAGTTTTCGCATCAATTGTTTCTTTATCTTTTTTTTTTAGTTTCATGTGATCTAATAATGATTCATTTAATATTAGGCAGTTCTTTTATTTTAGTGCAATATTTTTTCACCTGAAAGACATTTATAGGCAAATTAAATAAAAATAAAAGGTCATAAAGAATAAATGGCTAATGATAGCAAGCTTGCATTATTTAAAATAATATTTTTTTATAAAAAGAAAGATGTAAAAATATTTCTGATTCTAAAACTAATTATAATATTTATTTACTAAGTCTTACACGACTTATTTTTTCATACCTTTGTTTCATTAACATTTGTAAATGACAAGATTTAATTCCATTATTTTCTTTTTTTCTTTTTACATTAATATATATATTTAATCCTTTATCAAAAGCAAATTTGAAACAAGTGTGCTGCAGTTTTAATTAATAATTAGCAATAAACTTTATTTTGATTAAACATGTATAATTTATGATTAAAAAAATGTGTGTATTAGCAATTCTTTTGAGAAAAAATAGTATTTTTTTGTAAATAGTTGGATATTTTAAACATTATGATAAAATCAAATATCGTTTTGTATTTTTAAATATATTTTTCTAAAGGTAAATTCATTTATTCTAAATAGTCTGTTGGCAAGAGATTAATCAAAACTAATCTTTGATTATCAAAGATAAATTGTTTTTTATCTAATCTTTAAGTAAATTTTAGATTTAATATAGCAATGATCCTTATATTTAGAATAATTATACTCGTTTATAGTGCTGGATGCTAATCAATGAATGATCATAATGTAATCAAATCTCCAATTATTAGCAAATTCTTTTTCTCTCACTCCAGTTATGCCATTAAAATATAAATCTTTATCCAATGCTGTCCTAGCCAATATTCCGGAGCTCACCGGTGAAAACCATAATCTAGAAACTAATCTAGAAATATGATTAAAAACACTGGTTAAGGATTTATTAAGCACTACTATCTAAAATATCTATTGGTTTCTTACGATTAGAGAAAAACTTAATTTGCTTTAAACAGTATATGTAACCTGGGTCATGTGATATTTTGTTGATTTTATACATACTTATTTCATATTTAAAATTTTGGCCATTTTGTTCACTTTCAGAACATTAATTAAAATTTTCATCTTAGATTTTTGAATTGATGTTATTTATTAAATACAGTTTTGACATATAATTGTTTACAATTTGACAGACATAATTTGTTTAATTTTCTATTTTTACATTTATGAAATTATTTATAATGTCTTTTAAATCTATCTTAGTGACACGTTTATACTTTATGATCTTGGTCATAGAGCATAAAATATTAAAAGATTTAAGATTTATGTACTTTTCTTATAATGTAGTTATAACCTGTTGCTTTAAATATGTCTATTAAAGTGAAGACTTTCAAATGTAAATATTTGTGAAACTATATATATATATATGAACAAATCCTAGTATAAAAATAAGTAGTTTTCTGATTACCAATGCTTTTATTCCTCTATTATCTAAATGATGGCAGATTTGATCTCCATCTAATCAAATAATAAAAAGTATTGGGTATTGGAAGTGCCAAATGGAGGTAATACCTCCAAAGTCAATTATCTTAGCACTGCATTAATTCAAGCAGGATAACAATGTTAATATTATTAACTAATATCTAGGTACATGAATGAATCTTAAATACATGTTTACGCACATAATATACATATATTAATTGGGGGAAAAATCAAACACTTCAGCATTGGTTGCAATAATAGTACAAAAAGATTTTATGCTAAAATCCAAATTGAGAGTTAAAAGGTGTAAATAAATATTTTGCATCAGTGCAACTATATACATAGATGAATCTAAATATATGTTTATAAAAATCAAAAAATGGTGTTGGATTTAAGATATTTCTGAGCATTTACTTGAATAGCTAGGATGATTCCTGTTTTCTGACTAAAACATATTTTAATACTAATAACAAACATTTTTATACTTGAAAAAATCTAAAATTAATATATACACTAAGACTAGCATATATATATTCTGACCTTGCGATTCTGCATCCTCACTTCCAGATAGTGTAAAATATGGTATAAAATAAAAATAGGTTCTATCGCAATTAATAATTAATAACTAAATATTCAGTATTAAAATTAAAATATTCCACTAGCTTAAATTTAAAATACGTATAAGGTTCAGTTTATAAAAAAAAAAATATTAAATAAATATTTAATATTTTCATGAGACTTGAAGTGAAAATACAGGTGACAAGATAGATTACATTGAGCCAATATCCTACGGGATACTACCTCAATGGCATAAGAACACTATCCCCCCTTTATTACTATTTCAAATAACAAACTCATAGTATTCTTATGACTTTAATAACTTCTACTCACTAAGACTAAATTAATAATTAAATCTTAATCTTCTTTTTAATAATAATCTAGCTCAATAAAATAATCTCAGGTTCCTAAAGTTTATTCTAGGTTAAATTTTAAAATACGGTAGTAAAATATGAGAAGGGATTTTATGTCATAATCTACTACACTTAAACTAATAATAATAAATAACAATAATAATATTCTTCATGTAATGATATAATAAATACGTGGTAGCATTTTAATAATCTGACAAACAAAATATGTGTGGCAACTGATAGCATATAATTTAACATAATATTGTGATACTGATTTATGACCAATAAATAATGTAAGATTATGATTATTTAATTATAATGAATACCAATAAAATATTTAAAATTCTTAAAATAATTCTTTATTTATCTTTTGTGCAAAACTATATATTTGTTTCAGTTATTATGCATATCAGTGATGTGGAGAAATAAATAACTCTGACACAAAATTTTTTTTTTAAATAACAAAATTTAACAAAGTTTATTACTAACAATCAATAACTAAACAATTTATTTACATTATTTACAGTGGATATCCTTAACCTTTTTTTTTATTTTACAATTTGATCTACCTGGTTATATAAAAAAATAATTTATATTTCAATTATATTTTATTTAGATTTAGGACAAAATAAAAAAAAAAAGTGTTATTATTTGGTTTCTCATCATGGTTAACTTATTACAAGTATATTTATCTACTTTATTAGCAACAGCATTTTATCCTTAATATTATTAAACTATCCTATTTTAAAAATTCATAGTTAGAAAAACATTCTATAGAATACAAAATTTTATAATGAGTATGGATTTCTCAAAATATTAAAAAAAATTCATCTTGCAAAGTCAAAGATGTTACACAAATTATTATCCAAAATTCAATACTAGATTTTAATATTTAACACACAATGTTTACTAATCATAATATATTCTTCTTTAAGCCTTACTTTAGTATGATATAAGTTTAATCATTATAGATTTCTGTTAATTAATAAACAAAAATATACTATGCATATTGTTTACATAATCTACTTTGTACTATTGTATTTAAAAAATATGCAATACTTATTTTCTCTTAAAAAAATATACTAAAGCATTTAAAATTATTATCACTTAAAAATATCTTTGTTTAGATACCTTATTTTAAAAAATTTTATATTTCATTTCTGAAATAAATTCAAAATATATTTTATGATTCTTTTCTTCCCCTAGGATACTTTGGATCTTCAATTTTAAGTTATAACATTCTGCTCCTTATAAGCAACTAAACTAATCTTATCCAAAAATGATAGCATAACATAAGTTCTAAATTATTTATCATTTCTCTTAAACATATCTTACTAAACAATGCAGTTACATGAAATAAAGATAGCGAAAATAAATGCATAGGATTAAGGAAGAAAGCTAGAGATTCTTAACATATCTCAAAATCATGGTACAGTGCGAAGAGGTAGGACATTTATCTGTCTAATATTCTCTAGTACGAGGGCGATGTTAAAGCTATTTCTTCAGCTTTATTAAAATATCAAATATTTAAAGAAATATAAACACTGTCCAAATAAAGTGTGTATCAGTCATAGGGCTATGTTAACTATGTTGATAACCACATAAAGACTAAATATTATTCCCATTCCTTATCATATCCTATTTTAAATATACATCATCTTGGTTTCCTGCTAACTATAGTACTTCCAAGCCACTATCTCAACATTATTTCTCAAGATTTTTCTACATCTTACATCGATAAAATAACTGTCTGCATTTACAAAACAATAAACAAAATTCATTAATAGTTAAACAATCTTACTATCCCATAAGAAAAGTCTGCTTACTTCATTGCTCTGTATGTTTAATTATATACGACTTACTTAGACAATATTTGAATATCCCATATCACAAAACTTTAAAAGAATCACATAATTATTTGTTATGTTGGATTATATTACTAATAAAAAAAAAAATCAAAAAATTGTCGTATGCATATTTCCAAATCAATCCTATCTCATAATGTTTTTTAAAATGTTGTATAAAAATGCGTTACATATAATTTAAAAAAAAACTTTTACACTTCATTCTTCCAATTTATGGATGATCTAAAGAAAACAAAAATATACATTATAAAATTATTAATAGTTATTATTATTACCAATAACCTTTATCTAGTCATCGTGTTCAGTAGCTTCTTTTGTCCACTTGAGCATTGCAGATATAGAAAAAAAAATTCATACCCATACACTTTATATTAATATTTTTTAGCTAAATTATTAGATTGTTATATTATAAGATTTTAATATTAACAAATTAATGTTTTTCCTAATCTTATATAAAATTTTAGATTTAAATTAGGTTAACAAAATAAAAAAAAAATCAAAACTATAGTTACATATTTTCTTGACGATAGTTCTGATAAGTCCAAAATACTTATTATTTTCTCTAGAGTTTTTTTTTTTTTTTTTTTTTTTAAAAATGTTCTCCAAGCGCATTAAAGTTTAAATAAAAATAATTATTAATCCATTTATTAAAATCTAGAAAATAATCCTTGGTTTTCATTTTTAGGACGATAATATTAATTAATCCTTGAAGCTTCTTAATCTTCTCTACCAATATTCTCTGTGTATCCGATGCATCAATCCATCTAATTTAATTTTAAAATATTCGATAAACTTTTAAGTACCATTTATATTTCCATGGATCCATTTTTTCATTCATCTATGTGTTCACTTTTATCTCTGTTTTCTTCTTGATACATTTAAAACTTTCGTTTGGTATTTTTTTATAAATCTCTTTTAAAACAAAAACTTCAAATACTTTTGAACAAATTTTTTCCAAGTACATTTTAAATAATTCAAAGAACGAATATTTTAATACAAAACGCTTCTGTAACATATTTTCCCGGGCTCTTTCATTAATTTTGCACTCGAAAATATTTTTTAAAAAAATGTTACCTTTAGAAAGGATATAACATTTTACTCATTTGAATCTCATATTATATAAAATAATTCATGCAATATATAATTGTCTTATTATCATTTAAAAATAAATCTTGGATCAGTCTATAAATAATACGTTTCCATACACTTTTTAGACTCCGTATAGTGTCCGTGCTGTAGTTTTATGTATCAAAACAGTTCTTTGGTTAAATATTAATAAAGCTGTATCAATAAATATTTCAAACATTTTTTCAGCATTACAATTTCTATCCATTTTATTTTTGTAGTATATCCATTTTTTACTGCGTAGTTTAGGTTAAACTTTTAGATAAAATATGACTGGTAAGTACTTTAAAAATTAGAAAACCATATTAAACGAAATTATTAAAAATATTTTTTAGTTTATACTTTCTCTTGCAAAAAATATTTTTTAAAATTATCAATTAGTTTTTTGCAGATAAAGTTATAAGAAAGTACTAAAAAAATTGACTAAAATAAAAGATTTAAAAAATACTATCTTTTGATAGTTATAATTTACCTCTCTCCGGTTTCAATACATTTTTTAATCTCCCCCTTTAACTTAGTTACAACGATATTTATCGTCTGCAAGAATACTTATTTCTTATTGGTCAATTCTTTCCCTGCTTGAAAACAAATTTACAGATTTTCAATTTATAGTAGAATTATATTTGAAAAATAAAATGATGACGTAATGAACCTAAAACATTACTTAAAATATTACTTTTAAATAAATTATTATTTTACTAAAACTATTTAAACATTACATATTTATTATTATTTACTTTTATGATAGGCAATAATTCTATCCAATTCTATAATATAACTTTTAAAATATTTTAAACTTTGTTATTATTTCAAACAAGCAGTGTGTGATAATATACATTAAAAACAATCACGTGATTATAACTTTGACAGACGATCTTTAATCTATTACTCTGTCTAGACTAATAAATTGATATACTTATTATATTATATAAAATAATTATAAAAAATTTGGAAGAATAATTTAGAAAATATAGAACTAGATATAATTTTCACCATCACAAAGTTTATTATATACTATATTAATTTTGACTATTTAAATATGATTACAAATCTAAATATAGCATTTATTAAATCATATGTTTTACACTATTAAAATCGGATTTTTTAAATATACTTTTAATTATTTATAGCTGTGTTATTTAATATGGCCAGCTTTTACAACCATATGCAACAATATTTAAAGCGTTATATAACTATTTTTAAATGATTTTATATACTACATATTCTTTTTAGCTTCAAATTGTACTTTAAAGATATAATTGACTTAACATAATTAATGTATTAAAAAAACATATTCGAAATTTAAAATTTTTCAGTAATTGACTGTTATAAACTATTACTGACCTATAAAAAAGGGCACAATATATATGTGTGTGTGTGAAAATTTTTGTTACTTTTTTATATTAGAGAAATCACAGTCACATGATAATAGCCAGTTGCCAAAAAAATTATATACTGTAAACACTTTTTATATTCAAAAGCGAATTCCTTTTCTAAATACAGCTCTAGTTCTTTTATAGAGACAAAGCAGTTATAGTAAATATATACATGTTTAAGGAAACAAAGCTTACAATTTTCCTACTTTCTTTATAGTAAGATGAATTCTTCCATCACAGTTGAATATTATAATATTTAAATATGTGAAATTTTCTGCTATTTTTATTTTAGAAAAGTACAGTCACATGATAATAGATAATGATCAATGAAAATTGTATACTACCAATGCCTTTTGCATTCAAAAGGGGATTCCTCTTATAAATACAACTCTAGTTCTTTTATATTTTCATGTTATAGTGTCTGATCTGCAAATTTAAATTATGTAATGCAATTATTAGATCTCTGTTAAATGATTTATTTACACTATATCTATATGGTGGATTTATTTATGACTTTATTTCATAAATTTGGGATCAGATCCAAAGGACTACCTCAGATAATTAAGAAGTATTAATAGTAAATAAGGTCTCATTCAAAGAAACACCTCTCATAAGAATTATCTTGCTTACAAAAGAGTTTCATTTTCATGTGGAAATGTAATATTTAAATAATGGTCAAAGATGGATTTGATACATTAAAGCAATAATAATAGCTTTAGTTAATAAACATCACATGATGTGTGTGACAATAGGTATAGTGAGTTTTTGCCTGTTTTAACAATAGCTTTAGTTCATTAATTTCAATCAAATCACATGTTTGGATAAAAACTTCTGGATACTCAATTAAATTTTATCATTAAATTTTATTCTTATCTGCTGAGTTATTGATTTAATACCATTTCTGTCATGATAAATCAAGTATAATCATTTTTGATTTTTATAGATCAAAATTGTCATGTTCCAAAATAGAATTTTAAGTAAGTTAACTGAAACTGATATCAATAATATCCCTCTAATTTCTCTTCCTATAATAAATTTAACAACCTCATAACAATAACTGTCATATTCTAGGTTTGAATAAATTCAATAATACTTTTTTTTTTGTCTCCTAAAGATCTGGATATTGCAGACAAACTTTAGATTCATTGGATTATTCCAAAAAAAAAAAAAAGAATGGGAAAGCAAAACTTTATGAGATCTAGTCATTTTTATGAGGAGCATTTTAATAGATTTTATATCCAAGTGTTTAATAAAACAGAAAAATATTATATGATATATATGAAGATGGTTAGTGGCATTAACTGAAATAGGGAATTACACCGTTCTTGACTATATATCCCAATTTTTATAATATAAAAAATTTCATTGACCATGGCAATAAAATAAAAAACATGTTATATATTTGTATTTATATAGTGGACTATTTCCATAATCTAATATGAGTATTGAATGTCTTTTTAAAAATTTAACTTTCTTTAAATATTCCCAATACATTTAACTGTTAGTAATAGAACACAGATTAATATATGCACAATGTTTTGAGAAGTATTATTCTCTTCTCTTTTTCAGGTGTTCCTGGCCTGACCAGTGACAGTACTAACATGGGAATTGAACCTGGACTCTTAGATTCTTGAGTATTGGAATTTTAAGTTAGTGCTCCAACCAACTGAGCCATCCTGCTCATATTAGATGATGGAAATAATCCAATATATAAATACAATTAAACACCATTATCATAAACTTTCAGAAAATATATGTTATATACTTTCTCACCTAGAGTATTATGAGACTATGATAACATATTTAGATTAAACTTATCCAACTTAGCATGTACATGAGAATAATTTAAAAATTTCAAAATAATATTGATAATGTTTATTGTTTATCAAACAAAGATTATTACATTTTTGTGATATTTACTATCAAGAATACCAATCAAAATAAATACAACTATCAGTGATCTACTAAATAAAGTTGTAATAGCTCTTAGCACCTATAAAATCATTTGTACAGAATCCATAAGGATGTTTAATTACTGATTAGGTTTTATGATTCAATCTATACATGGAAAAGGCAAATAAAGTTAATAAAAATACAGTTGTAAGAAGGGACTTCTCTCATTCATTATCATCGCTTGCATCTCATCTACTTTTAAACCTTAGTGGCTTTGGCTTAAGCTTTTCATAAGATACATAAATGCAAAAGCCTTAATGACAATGGTCTAGTCTAACAATCAAACCATTAATGTGCCTATATTGCTGACAAGCTTTACAATCATTGAATTATGCCAAAAAAGAAAAAAATGGGAAGACAATGATAAAACAAAATTTTATAAATTCTAATCATAATATTTAGTCAGTCACTTTACTTTTTTTTCATTTGTAATCAGGATGAAAATCTTATATATCAGTTTTCTAAACCCAAGATTGACATAATGAAAAAAAAGCAGCATTAGAGCAGAATGCCATATGATAAATCAATAGATGTTGGTGAACATGGATTCTAAAGTCAAACCATATTTGGTAAAAAGTACTAAGTAACATTATTCATATAAAATATATTTTAAAAATTTGATATAAAAGCAAAACTTATAGTAGTCTTAAAACCAAATAAACTCAACAATAATCATCACTCTATATCATAATTATGACTTCTTTACAAGTTTTTTTAAATATAAAATTTTGCAATAATTACCATCTATCTATAGGATAAACTGAATTTGGGTTAAGAAGAAGCTATTGTGAATAAGTTTTATTTTTAACCATTCACATTGAAAAAAGTTTCTAAAACATTTAAAAACTGATGCTTTTTTTATTGATTCAATCTCAGTTTATGATTTCATTGAAAAAATAATCTTATAAAAGTTTTAAAATTTTCCAATCAAGAGATAAAATACTCTCCAATAAAAAGATTGAAGTGATATTTAAACTATAGTTGTAGTAAATATCAACTCTTACCTAACTATTGACTTTAGAATTAAATTCTCTCAATTATTCAATTTAATACATTCATTAGTAATTTCAGAAGCAGACTGCAGCAAATTCATGATATTGTTTTGACTCCTTAAGAGAGCCCCATTCCTAAAATTGAAAAGTCTCTCAATAAGAATATGAAAAGATTGGAAACGATTGGAATATTATTTCTAATCTAATAAAGACAATACATTTGATATTTTTTATCTAAACAACAGGGAAACATTCGTTATCTGAACACAATATTTTATAATAATAGATTAAAACATAACTCTACTCACATATTATTTAGAAATAATCATAGATCAAGACTTATTTTTTCCATTAATCTAAGGTTAGATTAAAATTAATTTTTAGAACTATTTTCTTTGCAAAGTTAATTAGTACTATTTGGGGTTGTAATACACGACCTTTGAAGAAGATAGCACTATTCACACATTCTGTTGCTGAATGTTGTGCCCATGTTTGGATAAAAAGTTTCTACAGAAAATATCTGGATACTCAATTAAAAATTTTAGCATTGGAAATATTACTGATGCATTTAAATATTACTGATGCATTTGCAATGAATTCCCTTTTTCATATATACAGAAGTATCTGTTTTAATTAAAAGTGCATGTTGAAAAGTACTCTACACTTGTAGTTACATAAACAATATATATTATATTCTAACTAGACTTTATCAACAAAGCACGAGCAGCTGTACATATGTACAATGAACATTAGAGGAGTTTGGACCAAAATGTAAAGGATGTTAATGCTCCATCATATTGCACAAATAATTTGTTTAAAAAATATATATTAAAAAATTATAGTTAATTATGAAAGAAAAATCTTTTGTATGATGTATAAGCAATAAAATGAGATGTTTAACTCATTTAGAAAAAAATTTAAAAGGTTTATCCATTAATATTCTGGACAGATAGGAAAGCTAGATTTTTATGTTTTTAAAAAACATTTTTTCCCCTCAACAAATAATTTTTCTATAAAATAGAGATGAAAGAATTTTCCAGATAGTTGATGCTTTTTAGTTGGTTGACTGGGTTGAAGTCAGGAGTAATAGCAGAGAATGACTTTAGACTAAAGAGATGATAAAATTACTTGTTATCACTGACTAATTCCATCATTGGACATATCAATGGAAAGGAAATAGTATACCATTTGTCTGATTACAGGCTTCTAGAAGTGTACTAATCAATACTTTCAAGCCATATAGTAATTCAGAAATGAAAAAATGCTGTTCAAGTCTAGGAATATAAGCTCTAAAATGATAATACATTCTAACATGAATGCATAACATTAATCTGGACTCGGTATCTGAATTTCTAAATTAGCTTCCTACAATATAATTAGAAAATCATAGCATCACAATTTATTTATAGAAAAATCTATTTAAAATTCAATAAACAATTTTAAGAATTATGGATAACGTTGTTAAAAATTTGACCATATTATATCAACTTTGGACATTGCAATCCAACAAAAAAAGTCAAACTTTCAAATGCATTCAGGACATTTTGAGGGTTATGACTATTTAAAGTAAATATAAGCATCTGCACAAAATTCCAAGTTAATTTACCAACATTAATTTTAATCAAATCAGATCTAAATTTTCAAGAATCTACAATTACTCTTAGCATATAAAAATTATTTATTCAAAAATATTTCCCCTCAGCTCATATTCATTTTAATTTTAGGTAACCAAGGTTAATTCAACCTTTATTAAATATAATTTTTAAAAAAATTTACATTTTTTTCTAATGCAAAGTCAGTGGAATTTGTTGAAGAAGAAAACAATGTTTACATTTTCCCACTCTTTTTCCACTCTTTTTTGTTTTGCCTAACAAATTATTGTATTATTATTCCTCCTGTATCATGTATAAAATAAAATACATTTTATGTATTTAAAAAAATTATTTCTTCTCCTGTTTTTTTCCAGAATGTCAATTATTAAACTTATTAGAGAGTTATATTCATTAAATAATAATATGACAAATCCCATCATTTGAAATAATAAGAATGTGATATATTTAATGCTTATTGGGTTAGTTGTAAAGAGAGAAGTATATAAATAAAAAAATAAATAAATAAATTTTTTTTTTTATATCAGTATTTTTTTCTATCTATATGCTTATCAATTTAAAAAAAAAGATATTCATTTTTGGGGGGGAGGGAGACAAAATGTTGTTTTTAATTAATTAAATCTTTGTATCTATTTAAATAAATTAAAGATGTTTTCAAAATTAATGAATTATCCTGTTTCAATAATTAAGAAGAAAAAATAATAGAATGATTTTTCAATAAATTAGGATATGATTAGAATTTTTTATTAAAAAATGAAGAAAATAAACTTGTAAAAAAAAATTGAACATGGTTTAATGCTTTTATTTCTGATATAGTGTGTGATTTGATGGATAAGAAGAATCTGGTTAAAATTAATATAGGGGCATGTTAAAGCAGTAGAATTAAAAATATAGACAATAAGTCAAACCTGGTCCATCTGTAGAGAAGAGAATAACAGGAACAATCAGCCATAGTCTAGCTGTTAAGAAGAAAACAGCAGTAACAGTTATTCATTTGAGAGAAGAATAGTAAGAAGTTAAATTTATAACCTAAAGTAAGACTAGTCTCACTACTAATTGGTTAAAAATATTTTTTGAAATATATTTGAAGAAAACTATGCATTAAGCTTTAGCTAAAAACTGAGCATAATCAATCCAACATGCAATCTGTTTCACTAAAAGAAATTTAGAATGAAAATATCCTTTGGAATATTTTATAACAAGCCTTATATGTCTATCCAAAATTATGACTGTTTCAGTTTATGCTAACCTGACTTGGAAATCTCTGTAAATCTGCAAATTATTATCATTTTAATTTAAATACTTGAAGCTACAAAATAAATTAATATAAGAACTTTTAATAAAAAAATGGATAAATTTAACTTATGTTAATCTATTCTTGAAATTAATATTATAATTATAAACTGAAAACTTGAAGCTACAAAAGAAGTTAATTGAATTTTTTAAAATGGAACAGTGAATAAATTTCACTTGTGTTAACCTACTCTATTGTAATTTTAATCTGAATATTTGAAGAAAACTGAAAGAAAAACTAATCTGAAAAGAAACTTAAAATTATAACAATGAAAAAACTAAGAAAATGAAATCCATGACAATAAGGTATTTTAGTGTACACCTACATTTAAAAATAATTTTTTTATAATATTAAAAACAATTGACTACAGTGAATAATTTTTAGTTGTTTTATTATAAACATTTATTCCCTTCCAAAATATAAAAGTGTATGGGACTTTCCTCATTTTCATAAGAAATGGGGGAAAGGTTTTAACTAATTATTTTAGTATGTAATATGTTTTCAAAGGTGAAAAAGGTTTTAGTTAATGATACATTTTTATCTTTTAATTAAAATATTGTTTTTCAGTTTTAATTATTGAAAAAAGGGAATAACTCAGTTAAAGTAAATGCTAATTAATTAATAAATAAGAATGATCAGGAAACAGTTTTGTTTTATGAGATTATATTTTTATGTAGAAACATGTTTAGGATTTAAATTATCATATCATGTTTTTTTCTCATCTATAAAGATATATGTGTTGGGAAATCTGAGTAGAGAAAGATGTATATGATTCACCATAGTATATAGTGTTGTACTTTGCTTGGGGCATGCAATTTTATATATAGGGTGCAGAATTTGTTCTATATGGAGACTGTCTTTAGAATTATTTATTAATCTGTTAGTTTTGGTAGAAGTATGGGTAGCTTCTTCAATGTATTTGTGAACAAGATTTATTGATGTTTCAGCAATCTGTGGTATATATGTAAGTACATTCCAGGATCTATCATCTTTGGGAGGGTTTGATTTCATCATTATAACATTGGTTGACTCATGTAAGGTCATTATATTTAAAGCCTATTTTGGTTAATTCTTTAAGATAATGCCTAATGTTAGCTTTTCAAGAAGCTTCAATACTATTTCCATTTATCCCACAGATAGTCAAGACATCAATAAAGCTTGTTCACAAACACATTGAGTAAGCTACCATACTCTTTCCACAATTACCAGATTAATAAATAATTTTAAGCCAGGCTCCATATAAAACAAACTCTTCACACATGTATCCTCAAGCAGGGTACAGCATTATATTATTGGTGAATATATGGCATCCCAATGTATTCAGATTTCCCAATACAGATACCTTTCCACACAAGCTACAGATACTCCAGAGAATAACTTAATCTTCTTTGAGCATCAAAGCACTACAGCCATACATTTGATCCCATATCTTCCAACATAGCATGCATCAAGAAAAATGATTCTAAGAAGATCAAAGAAGCATGGCATATAGCTAATAACCCTAATGCCATAATTTGGAAGAAATCCTGCTTCCCCCTGTCTAAGAAATGGGCAATCTGATTTATATACATTTTGAAAAATCTATTGCCTGTATATACACATTCCCCATATAATTATGCACATTATAAGGTTATGACTATGAGAACATTGAATGCCCTCTAAAGTGATTAGCTTCAATAATAATTTTTGTGCAATTATAGCTTTTCTTATGAGAGTGTCTGTGCATATATCTGTAATTTATAATTGTCTAAGTTAATTTTATAAATAATAGATATTAAAACATAAGTCTTTTATAGAAAATATATATATGTTTATGATTCCATTAAATTATTATTATTATTATTATTATTATTATTATTATTATTATTATTATTATTATTATTATTATTATTATTATTATTATTATTATTATTATTATTATTATTATTATTATTATTATTATTATTATTATTATTATTATTATTATTATTATTATTATTATTGTAATAAGCATTTGATATTTATGATATTTTAGCAATTAAGATATTATTACTATTAAGAAACACTATGTTCAGTTAATTCCCATTCATGTATGTATTTGTATTATATTTCAATAATATATAATGAAGCCACAATATGCACTGTATCAGTATATTCTACTTCACTTATATTCTATCCAAAACAATATAAATAAACTTTAAAAAAAGTGTGTAAATAATAAAAAAAAACAATAAAATTTGTATTTTATGCTTTTTTTTTTTCTTGGAATGTCATACATAAACACTTATTAATACTGTTTTTTTTGTTTGTTTTTTAGATAAATTAAAAATATATAATTTTTTTTATTCCTTAAAAAAATGTATATAATACAATATGTATAAAATATTTTTTAAATATAAAGCTAGAAGTTTGAGGAAATTTAAGAAAATTTGTAAAGTATCTTTTTTTTTTAAGCAATAAAATATAAGTTAATATATTTGGTATTGGCAGAAAAATAAATTGTAAAATATTTTGTATTGCATCAGAAAGCTTAAAGTTTGAAGAATTAATATAAATAATGGCAAGTAAAATATCAAAACTAGAGAATTCATAATCTACTGAAGAGATATGTAAAAAAATAATATTGTTCATTTTATTTTTTAAAAAAGATATGGTGTAATATTTTTTATTATTTTTATTGAGTGAATGTGAATGAGTGAACATACACAATGTGTGTATTATATTCTCTTTCAGTTTATTATTAATAACTGCATTATTATTTTTAATTTTGTTTATGACATAATCTTAATTTATATATGCATTTTATACACTTAAAAAGGATTATATGTATGTTAAAAATTGCTATAGACTTACAATACAGTAGCAATATATATTGTATAATAATCAAAACTTATCAACAAAACTATCTATGATATACAATGTACATAAAGGATCTTGGAACAAAATATACTGTCTATCACAGCTCAACTGTATATTTATTTAGTTAAAAATGTTTAGATATGTCATTTTATTCTATGCATTTGTGTACTGCTCTGCTAGAAACTGAAAATGTTAACAATGGATAAAGTTTACTATAAGTAGAAAGGTTGAAAGATATGTAAAATATATATCTGTAAGAATATTTTTCCAATTGTGAAAGTAATGCTCATTTGATATAGTTCATTTTCTATTTGAATATAAATACATTTATTTTTACTAGCTAGCACTTTAGCCAATCAACTTGGTGAGTTGAATTACAAAAGTTGATAAATTCTGAAAATATCTTTAGCTATTAAAGAAATTTAGTTGCAGAATGCTTTGCAAATAGTATTTAGTGTAATTACCATCATTATTTTATGACTGAGTGAATCTTGTTCAATATATAAAATATCAAAATCTTAGTTTAACATGATAATTATATCTTTTAATATAATTAGAGAATGAGAGAAATGGATTCTTAGATCTAGGTGCAGAGCCACAAGCTAGAAACTATTCTCAGAATTTTGACTGAATAGGTACTAGATGGGGATATTATGCACAAACCTTCCTGTATACAATGATTACTAAGGCTCGCACTGGGTGGCACTACTGTTTGGAAAGTTTGTTACTGCTAATATGACATTTATTTAATAAATCAAATATTTTAATAGTACAAACATTGGTTTATATATATTGTTGGGTGTACATGTATAAATATGAGTTTTTTCCGTATATTTTTTAGATAGGTTTCAGTTACTATG
The DNA here is from genome assembly GCA_028023455.1 of Epiperipatus broadwayi. NCBI lineage: Eukaryota > Metazoa > Onychophora > Udeonychophora > Euonychophora > Peripatidae > Epiperipatus > Epiperipatus broadwayi. The sequence continues at coordinate 1,492,335 of JAQFVV010006231.1, forward strand.
TTATCAAATAAGCAACTAATTAAAAACTAGAAATACAAACTAAAATCATATCATCTAATAGTAGCATTTATCTATTTTATCTCTTATAAACCCAAAGTCGAATTACTGCTTTTATATTATTTAACAGTTTTTAAATAAGTGAAATAGATCAATCATGTATCATATTATCAAACTTTGGAATATTCTTCAGAAGTATATTAAGAATATAAGTAAAGCCATCCTTGGGTTAAATTATAATTGTTTTTTTCACAATGATCTTATTATTGGTGATATGATTAAAAGAAAATATGGAATTTTCTATTTGGAAGAATAATAAATTAAATGTTGAACTTCATAATAAATATGGAGATCTAAAGACAGAAGTTCAATGACTGACAAAAAGACTTTAAATGATTTATAGATTAAAAGTATAAAAAAGATGCAAACATTCATTAATTATAATAATTCTAGATCTTTTTTGATGCACTGAAAGCAATATATGGACTTGAGATCCTATTGAATCTAGCAATGGTAATTTCTTATATAATAACAATTATGTTTTGAAAAGGTGGAAGGAGTATTTTGATAATTTTTTGAATAATGATACAAGAACTGTGATGAGTACTTTTAATAATATATTCATTTTACCTACTTATTTAGATTTGGAAAAAAACATCTGGCTCAGTGAAGTGAAAACTGATCTTTATAATATTAAAAAATAGAAAGATTATAAGCTCCTGGAGAAGTTTTAAAATATGGAGGTGATGGACTAGTTTCAAAAAAATTTTTTTAGGAATACGTTGTCCATAAAATAGTGTTGTCTGATTGTATCCTTCATTCCAATTTGTAAAAATAAAGATAATAGATGAGATTGCAATAATTATCATGGAATATGATTTTGTGAATAGGTTGCTTCTAAACATGAATGAATAGTTAGCAGAAATTCAATATGGTGTTAAAAATCAAGAAGCACTGTAGACATGGTTTTTGTTGCCAGGAAAATGCCAGAAAAGTGTCAATAATGAGTGATTTATATACTGCTTTTATTGATTTGGTCAGGAGTAAATGATTTAATTAATCAAACAAGTTTATGACATTGTTTGAAATTGATGGTCACCAAAATTTATTTGTATAATATAGTTTCTACATGATGGAATGAAAAGATGTATTATTATAGATGGAAAATCTAAGGCATTTTAAATAAAAATGGCCTTAAACAATAATGCATATTTAATCAACTTTATTTTCAATTTTTATAATAATTACCTTGGAACTAATTATACAGCTTAATGAACCAAGATTTGGTACTGAATATTTGAAAAGACTCTGGTTTATTAAATAATGTTAAAAAACCTCACATTTTTTATCAATCAATGCAGGAAGAAAAATTCATAACAACTTTTAGCTTGGATTTTAACAACTTGAAAATGTAAATCAATTAATTACCTTGATAGTTTTATAAGTAGAAAAATGAACTTGGATGTTGAGATATAATAAAGATTCTAATTTGTTGCTGCTACTTTTAACAAATTAAAAGATAAAATAGTATTTGTCACAGGAAAATAAGTACTGCCAATAAGTTATCTGTACACAAAGCTGTTATTTTACCTAATTTATTATATGGATACCCTATTGACATATTATAAAGGCATTAAAAACATTTTATTTGAGGATACTCTGTAAAATTTTAAAAATATACATTCATTGAATTGGACATGTAAAGTGAATGACCAAGGCAAGATTTCCTAAAAAAATGTATTATGGTATATGTGAGCAAGATTTGTTTATGGGAGAGGTAAATTCTGTCTACATTATAATGATTATCTCAATAATATTCTAAACAAATGCAACATTGATTATTTCCACTGAGAAGATACAATAAAAAGTTGAATACATTGGATTAGCTACTATTAAACATGGTGTAAAGTATTTCAAAAAGAAAAATTCATTGCTGAAGAAATTAAAAGACATTATTACTAAATATCAAGCAACAAGCATGGTGAATATATAGATGTATTTGTGATTCACAAATTGATTATTTTTAGAGCAGTTTTTGCCCTAGGAATCAGTATGACCATACTTATTTATACAAATGGTTGATATATGTATTTATGTATCATACCATCCCAAAAAACTAAACATTCTTAAATGTTTTTTTTTATTATCTCGTGCCTGATGAGTTTGACAACATTTTGAAATTTACATAGAGATTAGGAGTTGTCATTGATGATACTTAATAATAATATTTTCAGACAAATCTTTAAAATTTTTAGAAATATTGGCCAACTAACATTTTTAATTAACTTCTTGTTAATAATAACTGTTTTTAAATGAATGATATAAACAACTTAAATTTATTCCATGATGTGAAAATACTACTGTTTAATTTTATTTTGTGTGTGATAATTAAAAATCATTGAGAATAATGATAGTTGGAATTAATAAATATCCTTGGTATGAAGGATCCCATGCATCTCAAAGTTCTTTGCAGATTTTAAACAAACTTTTTTTTTAAGATAGCTGGTCTACATCTAAGTTAGTTATCAGTTATTAGTGACTAAATGGATATATTAGACATTTTTAAGCTTTAGAGATGAAAATGAGGGGGGAAATTGCAAACACTCACCACCTGGCATTTGATTATGTGAGGAATATTGTTTTCTTCACTGTTTTTCTGCAAAAAATGCTAAGAAGATTTTCACCTTAAAGAGGATTGTTTGAAAGAGTTTTTTTATTATTATCTTTTTTAATCATCTATTATCAATAAGTTAAATTTAGTGTCATATTAATTTATTAGTCTATGCACTTTTCTCTACATAGTATATGTCATATAATTTTTTAAAAAGTGGCTTTTTGTCTGGTTTAATTTAATTTAGATGAAAGAAAACTACCCTTTCACTCATGTGCTATGAATAGATAGCACTCCAAATCAATAAATGTTTTAAAAGAATGGATGGTCCAATCGTCCTTAAAATCTATTATTAAATAAACCATCATTCATTGAAAATGCTGGAAATAGAATGTGTATTTATTTAAAATCCAGATTTTTAAATCAGTGTATTATTTACAGAGGTTCAAATTATATATCCCAGTGGTGAGAAAGCATCTCATTTTTAATTAATTGCAATATTGAATCACTTAGTTTATATAAATCTAATTATTAAATAACATAGCATTATATATATATATAATTTAGATGGCAAAAAATTATCCTTCCACCCATGTGCTATGAATAGACAACATTCTACATCAATAAGTGTTATAAAAGAATTTGCAGTATAAACATAAAAACACTGTGTTATAAGATAATTTACTTATATGAAACCTATAGAAGATAGACTGTAAGCAGATACCAAATAATGATTGCTAATATGACCAAGAAGATTGTAGCTAAAACACATATGTGCATAGATATATATAATCTTTTTAGCCTGTATTTATATCAATCAAATTTAAATAGAGTTATTAAAATTACTGTATTATACTTTTGACAAACAAGTGAAAGATTAATGATTCAATAATTTTAATCCTGTAATTGCAGACCATTTAATGAATATAAATTATTTTATAATTTTTTTCTTCATTTAAAGAGAAGAAAGTAATGTTCCCAGAATGCTTTATTACCTTTTATTAATGTATTATTGCATTCTGAATTAATCCTTTGAAATCAGCTAATAGTAATTAATATTAGTTAATGTTTAATACTAGTTGCTAGTGGTGTTTACTAGAATATAATAGAGTTATAAATTACAATATAATAAAGAATTTATGATTTGCCTTAAATCCAAGGTTTTGATTAAATCTTACTTTTTTTTTTTTCAAATTATGTTTTGATTTTAAAATCGCATTTTTGTTTTTAATTGTATCATTGTTTAATAAAGAATAAAATAAGTAGAAAAGACAATATAATGACTTAGTTTTGGCACTTTCAGATCTTTTTTGTTTTTATTTATCGCTTTCTAAAAAAAGTATTTTTCAATTGGTTTTATTTAACCTTTTTTCTGCTTTTGGTTTTCAATTTATAGCTATACTGATTATTTATCTATGATTATTTACTTATGCAACCTTTTAAATCTAATTTTTAGATTGCCATTGGTGGCTAATTAGCAAATTTATTTGTGATCTAAAAAATTCCAAATCTATTTAGTCTAGATTCAGATCATGAGCATGACAAATAATAATCAATAACCTTGTGACTTTATTATGTAAATTTTTTTGACAGTCATAGATTAATAATCTAATTTCCATTTAAAGAATACAAATTATTGAGATTTTTGACAAAATGCATTGTGATGAAGTAATAATAACATAATTGACCATTCATTAGTAGTAACTTGTCACTAATCAAATTTTTTTTAGAATTTTGTGTTCAATATTTATTACCCATTACATATAACTTATCATTATTTTTAATAACAGATCTAATTTAATTCATAAAAATATTCATTTCTGCTTCGTTTTTTCTCGTAGTAAAGGTTTTTTAAACTATATTTTGAATTACAAGTATCAGATAGTGACCTGGACCAAGCACAAAATGCATATTTGGAGTCATTTTTCTTTTATTGTATCTTTATTTATATGAATTTAAAAAAATATGTGGTAATACTTAGGTTATTTAATATATTTATAAAGATATTACATGTGGGAAAAAGAAATATGAATAACTCCATGTGTTTGTGTGTTTAATTTTAAAAAATCAGATATATTAATCTTTAATTGAGTTTGAAGTTTATGTTTGTGTTAGAGACAATCTCTAGTTTAGTAAATGATTAATAATAGTCATTAGTATATTTATCTAAAGTGAATGGTGTCAAAGATGTGGGTTGAGTTAATTTGACACTTGTAATTCAAAATGTAATTATTATAATATATATATAAATATTTTTTATATAATAAAATTGTATAGAGAAACCTGAATCAACTCCTGAGTGCTGGTTCAGCACAAAATGCATCTTGTGAGATCATTTTTCTTATATTGTATTTTTTATTTACATGAATTTAAAAAAATATGTGGTAATATTGAGGTTATTTAAAATATACAATCTTATTCTTTTCATCTAGTTTAGTCTCTATTCATTTTTTAAATAGTATGTATTGAAATATCCACCAAGATACCATATTCTAAGTATTTTTTTATATCATATCTAATTTATAAAGAGTTATCTACTTTAAAACAGGCAAATCTCTCTATACAGTATTGCCACTCAGTGCAAGCCAGAATAATCAATGGATTCCAGAAGGCTTGTGCATAAAATTCCCATCTAGTGCCTACTCATCCAATATTCCCAGACTAGATTCTGATTTGTGGCCTTCATCAGTGAGAAGCTTTGAATCTGAAAGTACTGCAAATCTTATGATCTAATGCAACCCTCCAGCAGTCACATTTTATCTCTACTTAACTACAAAACTATTGAGTCTTCAATTAAAAACACAATAATATTTTCAATCCTAGCTCATTAGCTTATATAGTATATAGGTCTGAACTCAGTTCAGTACCCATATATTTTGGTGTCTTTGGTTCTTTAATAACCATAGCCACCACTATCCTATTAGGCAGGATTGATTTTAAGCCAATAAACATCATATGATCACCATTTCCTATGCTTGCTTATAACTGTTATTAAAACAGGCAAATCTCTCCATACAGTATTGCCACTCAGTGCAAGTCAGAGAAATCAATGGATGTCAGAAGGCTTGTGCATAAAATCCCCATCTAGTGCCTACTCATCCAATATTCCCAGACTAGTTTATAAGCTAATGAGCTTGGATTGAAAATATTATTGTGTTTTCAATTTAAGACTCATAGTTTGTAGTTATGTAGAGATAAAAGGTGGTTGCTGGGGAGTTGCATTATATCTTAATATCTAGGAGCAGTGCTCTCAGATCTGAGTCTCCTCACTGATAACACAAGCCAGAAATTAGTCTGGGGATATTGGATGAGTAGGCACTAGATTGGGATTTCACGCACAAGCCTTCTGGCATCCATTGATTACTCTGGATTGCACTGAGTGGCAATACTGCATGGAAAGTTTTGCCTGTTTTAATAACAGTATAATAAGTATACATAAGAAATGGTGATCATGTGATGTTTATTAGTTATTTCCTTTCCTTTCATTTTTTATGACCAATTATAAAACTTTTCAAGTCTTAGTCATTTCTGTTTAAACATTTAACCATTGTCAGTCTTAAAAATTATTTTTTCCAAAACCTTTACTTATCATAAATGACCTCATCAATGCTAGCAACATCATATAACTACAAAACTATGAGAATAAAATTGAAAACATAATATTTGGTGGCTGCTGGAGGGTTGCATTGGATCCTAAAATTTAGATGTAGTGCTCTCAGATCCAGGGATCCTCACTGATGAAAGCCACAAGTTAGAAACTAATCTGGGAATATTGGATGAGTAGGCACTAGATACAGATTTTATGCACAAGCCTTCTGGCATCCATTGATTACTCTGGCTTGCACTGAATGGTACTATTGTATGGAGAGTTTTGCCTGTTTTAATAACAGTTTTGAGCAAGCATAAGAATAGTGATCCTGTGATGTTTAATCATTTAATATCAAGCCTGCCTAATAGAATAGTAGTGGCTATTGTTTTTTTAAAAACCAGACACCAAAATGTATGGGTACTGAACTGACTTCAGACCTATATGACTATGTAAGCTAATGAGCTTGGATTAAAAATATTGTGTTTTCAATTCTAGTTTCATAGTTTTGGAGTTAAGTAGAGATAAAAGGTGGCTGATTGGGGGTTGCATTAGATCCTAAGATCTATGTGCAGTGCTCTCAGATCCAAGGCTCCTCACTGATGAAAGCCATAAGCTAGAAACTAGTCTGGAGATATTGAATGAGTAGGCACTTGATAAGGATTTTATGAACAAACCTTCTGGCATCCATTGATTACTCTGACTTGTACTGAGTGACACTACTGTATGAAACATGTTGACTGTTTTATTTTATAATATCAAATTAAATAATACCTTTCCATATCCTCATAGTAAATATGTATTATAAATCGTAAAACAAGAAATAATATTTTACAAATTCAACAAAAAAAAAATACTAACTAGCTAAATTTAATATGAACATTATATGTATAAATGTATATTATCCAATCCTTGTATAAGAATTCCAATTTTTTAAGAACCCCCTTCTATGTGTAGTCATCATCATGAAATAAAGGATGTTAATCATTTACACAAAGAATAATAAACAAATATTACTAAATTAATTATGTTAGCAATAAACAAAATTTCTGTTCTGTCAAAAATAAAATCAATATGAAGAATAATAAAATCTCACCTCCATATTAAGTTAATTTTAACTTGGTCATATCACTTTATAGGGAAGACCTAAATTTTATTTTTAAAAAATATTTAAATCAATGATCATTCCATTTCTCTTCATCCAATAACTTTCTTAAATGGACTATTTCAACATAAATGAATTTTGGAAGCAAAGGAAATAAAATTAGATATTCAAAGCTGATGATACACATAACAATAAAATGTATTAAAACTTTATGATATTGTTTTATTCATTTCCATAATTTATAAAGTAATGTTTAAGGATAAAGTTCTTAATGTTCATTAAGGATATAGTTCTTTATTCCCTGATTATACTGTTGTTCAAAATTCTTCCTCTTATATGATGTTGACATTTTCTTCCATAAATTTATTTTGATATAAATTGAAATTGCATTTTTAATTATATAGATGAAGTACATATCTAGTTTAGCCATTTCAGTAGGAATAAACAATTACATTATTTTCAGATCAAACAATAGCATGCGATCCTATGGCAAAATCATCTCTACTCATGACTTATTATCTTCTTAATATAATTTAATTTACATATATAAATATTTTTTACAAAATTTATCTTCTTTATGATTCCAATTTAGAAAAATCTTATTACAAGTTCCTCTAATTAATAAATAAAAATGTATATAATTTTGTTTTGAAATTATAATTGATAATACTAAAGAGTAATTTATTTACTCTTTTTATTGAGTGAAATTAAAGTTTCTTTCTAATAAAAATTTTATCAACAAGAAGATTCGTTCAAATTATTGATCCATCTTTTAATACATTCGGAATTTGAACATGCAAAATGACTATGCATAGTGGCTAGATCATTGGCAAAAGATAGGATTAATTTTTAAATTATTTGATCCAGCTTTTATAATGGAATTGACTTCCGGAACCATGTTTTAAATATACTATTTGATTTCACGATTTCATATTCAACTATTGTTGAAATTACTATAATTAATAATTGAAATCTAAATTTTATTTTCTTTGGGTTTATTTCCTAAGATGCGACTTGATCTAAGGTTATCTCCATGTTTACATCATGATTATTAAGGTTAGCCAACTTAAATAATTATTTATATATAAATAATTATTTTATAGATGTATATATAAATTATCTAAAATAATCATTTTAATATTTTAATTTTATTAAACCAACTATTTATTTGAATTGACTTACATTATTAAGATTTTATAGTTTAATCTTAAAGTTATATATATATATATATATGTATTTTAAGAAAAAAAAAGTATTTCCTATTCATAAACTTACACTTACATTTTTTACTTTATGTTTTGATCTTTTACTTAAATAAGTAAGGTTAACAAGATTGTAAGTAACACTTACAATTTCCCTCCCGTAAAGGATTTAAATTTTCTATTATGATAAGAAAATTCTAACAGTTTAATTACATAATTGTGTTGTAAAATTATATATATATGGATTTATATTTTTTATAACTAAAAATATATATTTAGTTGGTTATAAAAAAATGATTTGGATTTGGTACTGAGTGATAAGATTTAAATTATAAAGATATCCTAGTATTAAAAAATCATTCCATTTTATTATTTTATTCATATGAGAGCATTAGCAAAATTATAAGCTAATCGGTATGATCTTCATCAAACTGGGTATGATATTATTGCGTCTGCTATTGCAAAGTCATATCTTTATTGAATTAGGTATGGAATAGTAATGAACGATGATAGACCTTTTAAAAAGTTTTTTACAATGAACTTGAGATAGTTTTAATGAGAAAGCCAAAACTCATTTATATTATAAAGATTATTTCAAAAATATTTTTTTTAAAAAGTCAATATTGATTATTTTTATAAAAAAAAATTGGTTGGGTGTGAAATATCGAATGGAGAGCCATAAATAGGCATAAAGTGTTATTGAAATATTTTTAAAAAGAAAATAAAAGTAAAATCTGCTACAAAAACTAAGATTACAATCCAGCATATTATTTACAAACAGACTATAATAACAGAATTTTATATGTATGGATGTATTTATCCATATATGTTTGAATTTTAACTTACTTATTGATATACTCATTAAAAATTGTGAGAAGCTCAAAAAAATCAAGAAACATGACCAGTTCCTTGCCTCCAGTAAAGTCTTTGACAACACCTGATCTTTAACTGCTCTAACATTTTCCTGATTATCAACACCCACCTACCCAGCATTATAGAAAAGGCAATTTTAAAAGAAAATATTCATGTTTATATAAAAAATGCTAATACTATTAAACAAGTTCTTAGTTTCTCATATTCTACACAAACTCTTCATTATACCTAACCACATAAGTGTATAACAATTGTGCTCTAACATAATCTAGCCATATAGCAAACAGAACATTATATAATCATATTATTGTACAATTTATTTATCCTTTAACAGGATGTAATCACTATTTATTATTAATAAAATTTTTGTTGAAATGAAAATTGTGAGAAGCTCAATATAGTTTAAAATAGATAAAAAACTTTATTCTAAATAATTAAGGGACCAAAAAAACCAAACAAATAAATACTTGGAAAATTAAAATCAGATCAGAAGTTACTTTACCTGATTAGCTATGGTTTTACCACTTGAAAAATGGTGAGATATTGATTTAAAAATTTTAAAAATGTTTTTAAAGATAAAAATTCTGTAAAATTAATAAATATACAATTATCACATATAAATCTGTATATTTAATAATTGGATTTAAGATACTATGCAATTCCATATGAGTTACATTTTTAGTTTTTTTACTTGTAGATATGTTTACAGGTATAAGCAATTTATATTTTTGGATAAAAGATAAAAGATTCTATACATGTAAGATTTAAAAATAAAAATATGAAATTGAAAAACTTATAGATAAATATAGAAAATTCAACTTGTACTATTTAAAAAAAAGAATGGAAAAAATTTATGAAAAATTCATTTTATAATTAATTAAATAACAAATAAAATGCATGCTATTATTTAAAAAAAAAATTATGGTTATGTAATTAACAGATTAGCTGTAAGAGAACAGAAAAACAAGTGAGTAATTAATGCTCTTAAATAACAAAGAAAATGCATGCTAGTTTTTTTAAAAAAAAACATATAATTATACTTGATTAAAGTTTTGTAATTAAGGGATTAGCTCTAAAAGAACAGAAAAACAATCCAGTAATTAGTGCCCTTAAGGGAGTACATAAGCTTGGGGACCAGAAGATTACTTTAGACTCAAGAAGACTATAATATGAAGAAGTCAAAACTAATATAACTCAGTTCCAATTTTTCCATTTGGAGAAATAGTTATTTTTATGAACTTGTAGATAGATTTGCTCTGTCAGTTACTAACAAGTGCATGAAACTTCAATGCCATACACAATCTGTGATAAAAAGAAAAATGTCTGAATATAAGTACAAATTACAGTTCAGTAATAACTATCACTATAAAAATATATATAGTAGTATATTTATTCTGGTTATGGTAAAAGCTTTCTACAGAAATAACTTTCAACAGAATGTGCTAGTGTAACCAGAGGTAATATCCAAGTTTTAGAATATAATCTCTCAATAAAAAAAGATGATATGCCATATCTTGGGATTAATATTCACTAACAATCTGAAGATAATGATGATGCAAAGCTTAATTTGTCTTGATATCCTGATAGAAAATTGTTCCTGTTGTTAAAAAGTTGCCTTAGCTTGTTGCAGTAAAGAAATATAAAATGCAAGAAATTCAAAAGATCCCAAACATGGAGATCAACAAACTAAAAAATGGAGTAAATAAATATTTAAAAACTGCTAAAGTTTTATGGTAAGTAAGCTTGTGAATTATTAAATCCAAATAAGATGTTTTTGTTATTGTTGATGTATATAGGTCAACTCATTTTTTTATTATATTTATAAAATATTTATTATTTTTATTATTCAGTAATAAATTATTACAATATATATTGACTTGGTTTATTAGACATGTGCATCTCTATTTGATAGTAAAGCTAATTATGTGCATTGGCAAGATATATGGAGCTTTCATAAATTAGTTCTTTTTTTATTTTTTTAAAGAATGTGCCAATATTATACTTTGAATTAATCAAACTATGTTATTAAATTATTTGTTTTTAATATTTAAAGCTAAATATAATATTCATAACTGTTCTTATTTAAGTCACAATTCATTTCTATTGTGTACTTGAATGTGCTTATAATCTAAGCTAGAAAATATGTTGGTATGTTACTAGAAAGGAATTAGAGACTACTATTTCATTTTATATTTTTTCATAAAAAATCTATTTAGTATATTCCGATTAGTATGAGCTTTACAGATTGGAAATATATGATTTGATCATCATAATCAGTTTAATTAATGGAAAATTGAAAGAAGGATCTCAAGATCTGTACAGTATTAATTTTTCATACTAGTGCATAAATGATAATTAAAATGGCCTATATATATATATAAATACATGAAGGCAATCAACACTTAAATAAGATCAATATCAATAATGATTAGTGAAGGTAACATTCTTTTAACAATAAAGGTGAATACCCACCTTTATCTATGATCCAATATGTTTATATAGACACTAAAAATTGCAACTTGACTAAAGAGATTGAATTGTTATTTCAAAGCAATTTTAAATAAATGTATATTAAACAGGTAAATATAACCTGTTCTGACAGCAGGTTAACAAATAGTCAATTATAACTTTCAAATTCCACTGAAACTATGCATTACTGAGATAATAAAGCTAATAAGGCTCAATGTTAGGATCCGTTTACAAATATAAATTCATGAAAGCAGGCAACAATCAACAATATCAATCTGTAGTTAAGGCAACTTTCTTTTTACAATAAAGATGAATACCCAACTTCATCTATGATCCATTATACTTTATTCTGTTGCATAAAATGCTGATGAACATGGCAAATAGAAATAAAACATACAACTTCTCACTATCATATATTTTAGCTATCTCTTTTCATCTGCATTTTCCTATAATACAATATATTTAACATGCTAATAATATATAACAGACTAATGTGCACAATCATCAAAAAACTCATGTCATTATTATTATTACCATTATTATTATTATTTTGTACTATTTTTTTTCGTTATGTCGAATTTATTATTGCATTTTTCTATACTGTTTGATATGACGTCAAGATTATAATCAACAATTATTAGTATCATCATATATATATTAGCCAATATGGTAAAAATATATTAATAAGGAGAAAGCAAATATGTAGACTTTCGGCATAAAGATTTCTGGAGATGACAAGATGAGTTATATATATAAGATGAGTTTTAGTATAAGATTACAAGTATAGTCAATCGATTAGATATATATCTAACTAATTATAATATTTTAAATTTGTTAATCCATATTCACTAGCTGTGAGCCCATTAATCTATTAGTAATCAACAATAATTCCCAATAAAAATAATAAGTGCACTACTACATATTCAGTTGATTGCGTTATCAGTTCGTTGCATTTATCGAATAGCTGAATTATCGAGCAATATTTTTTAAATCTCCTATATTCATTTTTGCTAACAAACAAATTACAGAATAGCTGATTTTCCAGTTTGTAAGTATCTTGATTTTATAATGATAACTAATTAAATACGCTAATTAAAGCTTTAGGCAATGTTTTTTTGAATATTGTCAACTTTTAAATTATTCCTACAGGCCATTTTGTTTACTTAATTCAGTGCTCTGTCAGTAATAACACGGAAGAAATTTTTTGACGGGTATTTAATATATAATCTTATCTTTTGTCTGTTTTCATTTGCAGAAATATAGTAACTCCTCCTCCATATGAATGCCTATACTTCTCGGGTAATAAAGAACTATATTATAATAGGTTTTAAATATATATATATAACGTTTAACACACATATATACATAAGGAGCCATGTTTGCATAAAGTTAGAGACTGTAAACAAAAAGTAAAATAAAATGTGAAAAAATAATATTTCCAGAATTAATATTTTAATTACTGTTTTTTTTTTTTAAAGAACATAGATAACAGAAACGTCAGATGTTTTTGGATACATTTGGAATACTATAATAAATAATATTTTCCACTTAATTTTTTTTTTATCTGTTGCAATCAACATAAATGGGATAACTTAATATAGAGTTTCTTCGTTTGCTTTGTTAGTTATATTTCTTAAGCTTTCTGGAAATTTATTATTTAAATTAAAATCAACCTGAGATGAAGTTGTTTTTCTATTTTGTTATTCACTGTTTCTACTATATACTATTTTTTACTTTTGAGTTTTGTATAAAGAAAGAGAAAAATAGATTTCAATAATAACCCTTTCTTTTATTTGTTTTAATTAGTAAAAGATTTATATATTTTAGCTATTTACATAGTTTGAAATAATTTACTAATTTCTAACAGTGTGATATGCAAAATATATATCTTTCTTAGATCAATTCATAGATCACATGACCCTATCTCTTAAGCTTGTAAGTTATAAATAGTGAGGATTGCCAATTCCTCTACAAGCTTTATGATAAATGCTTAGCCAGAGCCAGCACTTAAAATATCTCTGTCAGAAACCCCTCCCCAAACCCCTGACCATGGTTTCGTGCTTTGGCACTCCTCAGAGAGGTGTCAGGGTAGGTTCAGACACTAGATCTAAAAATACCAACCCAAAGCTAAGCACTTAGCTAAAAGTTATCTATTGAGAGGAAAATCTGAAATTTTCAGACATGTACATGTCTTCAAACCCAGCTATCCAACTCAAATAGCTATATGGGGCTGATAGATCTTCAGCCATGCCATATAGTAGAAGTCATAGCAATATAAAATTGCATAAGACTTTTTGGCAGAGACTATAAATAGTCAAAATAAAAGTCATAGATCAATTCATAGATCACATGACCCTATCTCTTAAGCTTGTAAGTTATAAATAGTGAGGATTGCCAATTCCTCTACAAGCTTTATGAGAAATGCTTAGCCAGAGCCAGCACTTAAAATATCTCTGTCAGAAACCCCTCCCCAAACCCCTGACCATGGTTTCGTGCTTTGGCACTCCTCAGAGAGGTGTCAGGGTAGGTTCAGACACTAGATCTAAAAATACCAACCCAAAGCTAAGCACTTAGCTAAAAGTTATCTATTGAGAGGAAAATCTGAAATTTTCAGACATGTACATGTCTTCAAACCCAGCTATCCAACTCAAATAGCTATATGGGGCTGATAGATCTTCAGCCATGCCATATAGTAGAAGTCATAGCAATATAAAATTGCATAAGACTTTTTGGCAGAGACTATAAATAGTCAAAATAAAAGTCATAGATCAATTCATAGATCATAAAGCTTGTAGAGGAA